>JAITYZ010000053.1:0-20821 GCA_027744595.1 Paronellides praefectus | reverse complement strand
TTACCTCAACATAAAATCGCATTCTTAAAATCTTTTTCTCTCCAGCAAGGAACTCTTGGTATCTGTGAACAAATGAATATGAATATTATATAATAAAATCGCATAATCTACAAACGCTATAAGTTAAACAGAAATGAACTCTTTCTCTTACGCGACGTGTCTGCGCCACCCCCGTCTGCTTTCCTCACCGTAACATTTTATTGGACTTCCAAGTGAATCCTGAAGTTCCGTACTTAGTTTGCACATTTTGAAAGCATGGGAGTAAATGTTATTAGGACTTTGTGTGGACATCAGCTCATTTAAGACATAGTACAGCATTGCTCCGCCAATTGCAACTCCGACTATTATGACACCCCCGTATGAAGCAGTCTTGACATTTTCTTTGACTGAATGAAAATAAAGCTGTCATTAAAATCTCGAGGTTATGGAAAAAAAGCCAAGTTCAACATCAAAATGAGAGGTGAAATAAAAATGATTTAAAAACAACCTTTTTCCGCAGTAGAAAGTGTTACAGCTCCGCCACGCGTTTCGGGTGCCTCCTGTAATGCTCCTCTATCTTTAGAAGGTTTGGGCTTTGATGAGGTTGAGCTGTAATTCCTTAAAGTTGTATTGTTGTAAGTTTGGTTGAGACAACATTCACAAGAATCATTACGGAATTTGTTCAATGGAACGTTTACACTGGACAAACTACGAGCTGAAATACCAGGTACACCTTCTCCTGTTGTTCTTACTGCAAATGGGGTCAACAACGCCGTTCGTCGGTAGACTGACCCCCACATATGAGCGCATGTGCGCAGTGCACATGAGGTCTGCAGCGGCATCATTGGTACCATCATCCCTTGCACCTCAAAACAAGCGACAAGTTTCTAGAAATATGAGAAGAGGAATAAGAGAATGCCGTTTGTTTTGCTGAAATTGAAATAATTGTTTTAGTTAAAACATTTACCTTCCAGTCTTCGAAAAATGATGATTTTAGCCTTTGGACAGTTTAGAATATCGTATTCCCAAAACCACTTACCATGTGTGTGGGCAAGATAAGATGTTTCTTCTTTTCATACGCTACATATTTCCACACAAAAAAATTTCAATGCAAAAGATTTTATACAATTTCATGCAGCCTGCTGTCCTTGTTTTGAAGTTATTAAATGTGCATCTCTGTATTTCAAACCAAAAGACCACAAGGCGGCTGATCTGATCAGATGCTTTTTGTTTTCAAGCAAAAAGCTAAAAGGTTGGTTCCTTGCGTGTTCTTAAAAAAGCAGAAAAAGAATGCGTTCCGATGATGTACTTCCAATTCCAAATAGTATAGTAAAGTATACCGAAAAAGAAGACAAATGTCATTTATGTCAATAATACCAATAATGCAAACAAAATGTTGAAGTATACTTCTTTTATTTGTCATTCATTGTCATAATTAGTCGTGAGTCGTGATATCCAAGTGAAGTGAGTCGTAGACGGTGACAAGATGTGATATAAATGATTGAAACAGCTCTGCTGTATGCTAAACAACAAAACTTAGACAACAATGTGGTAAATAATTAGGTGAGAATTTTTCAAGACAGCACACTTTGTGCTCTGCTCCTGCTCTCATAAAAATCAACGGGGATATATACAAATCATAAGTTGTAAGTTACAACTTGTAACGCCATCAAATTGGTATTCTATGAGACTTTTTTGTGTGAATCTTCTAACCTCCATGTTAACTTCGTCTCAAAACTTCCCAACGCTGAACTTGTGTCGCATAGAAAATCAGAATATGTACATGAAATGAAGTCAGTGCAGTGACTAGGATTGGGAATTGGGTTTTATGACATCGGGAGTCAATGAGAAAAACACGGGAAAGTGCTAAACAATGTATTGAGTAAACGTGAAGTGAATGCAATCAGCAGGTAGTCAGCTGTACGCAATTTATTTTGTAGTATGTTGCTGGTGAACAATGTAATTGTAGTTCTTTCATTTTTTGACGTATAACCTTGAGACAGCGATTGAGGATTTTTATTGCATAAAACATAATTACCCTTGTGCTGTACCACAGAATTGTGAAAGGAAAACTTAAACGCAGATTACACGGTTAGCCTTACTCGTTCTCATTTAAACATACACGTATGATGTGTATTTAGTTTAACATAAAAGTGTGCTGTTTGCTGTGTGAACAGAAATTATCTACAATCTACATAATATATTCACACGTTGTGTGTAGGCGTGTTGGATTTTGTATTTGTAAATCTGCTAAATTGTAAATGTACATGTGGTGCAATCATGGATCGTGTTATTATTCATCAACCTAGTTAACTTTTTGTTTGGTTTTAAATTCACATTTGGAACAAAACTGCGCAACAACTACAGTGACCGTCGTGCTCTCCACTTTGCGCCCTCTCGGTTATGACGTGAACAGAGTCCGTTCTGCGGATATCATAGAACGCCAACCTCAATTTGCTCAAGACATGCGTGTACTTTATTAGACGAGTGTGGCATTGTGAAAACAATTCATTTAACTTTACATGTGACATATTGATAAAATATAATTACCAGATGGTAGCTTCAGTTTCATTTCAATTCACCATAATGTTTGTTGAGGAAAAACAGAGTTTTAATAATAATTCCATATTCCATACACCCATCCCAAAATACAACGTTGTTCTTTCCAGCAAATCCGGCACCGCGTCCTCCTGCAATAATGCACAATACATAATGAAAGGGTTAAATCTTGAATATCTCCGGGAAAAGGGACAAAAGGTTTATATGGAAAAAGACGAAACAGTATGTTCGCCTTGTTGTTGTGTTGTGATATGAGAACCCTTATTTTCTAAAATGTGAATGCATGACATGTAACTAGAGTCAAGAGTGTTTTTATGTGATGTTGTGTATGGAATATGGAATTATTATTAAAACTCTGTTTTTCCTCAACAAACATTATGGTGAATTGAAATGAAACTGAAGCTTTTTGGTTTTTGATGTTTTTTTTCTGGTGAGCCGTTTTGTTTTGCCATTCGCATTCCCCTAATCCGTTTTTATATATATGCATGCATGAAAAACGCCTCTGGATTCTCTACACTGTGCTGTGGGGTGTGCATGTCGAATTTGTAATCCAACTCGTGCATAATATATGTACACATTTTTTTATAAGTTTTGTCGTTGTATACTTATATATTTATATTCCAAGAAAAAAAATCGATCTTCCGGATTCCTAACACTTTGACTCGTCGTCGTCCCTATTCGGGAAAAATCTGTGATATGTTTAACTACACATCATGAAACCATGAAACTCCCAAAGAAAAAAGAAAATAAAGCACCACATTTTTCTTTTGCTGTCATGTATCACTTTTTAATAATAAAGGAGCACGAGCAAAGCTGTGAGCAACAAGAGAGTAAGGGATCCTGCCAAAAAAAAGTCGTTTTTTAGTGCAAGTGTGGAGTGAAGTGGCATATAACGCACATTTTTTTCGCTAAAAACGTCCCGTACCCGTCCGTTATAGTTTTGGTAGTGCTATATAGTGCAGGGCAGTGCGTGCCCAGGAGAATTGGGTTGGACTTGGAGGAAATCAGTAAATATTGTTTGCAAAGTGTAAATAGCATAGTGCAGGGTGCACACGTAGTACTTTGAGCATAATTGAGGATCTACCAGGAACGTTTGCCAAAAAAACTTTTTCTTGGAGATCCAGAGAAGGATAACATGTAGGTAAGCCGTATGCTGCTGCTCTGAGATTTTTGATACCCTTAATACGTTTTCAGTAATTTTCAGCTGGTAGGTAGTATGTATATCCTGTTGCTATCCTTTGTGCTTGTTGTGTATCAGTTCCAGTAGCAATTTTCCCGTGATGTAAAAACCACCCAGTCCTTCCGTCCCATTTTTTTCCTCTCTCAAGGTCATCACGCAGCAGAATTTTTAAGTGGATTATTTATCCGACGTTGCTTCTGGAAGCAACATTGACTAATCAAATTTAAGCATAAATTATATTTTCATAGCCTCATTTGAATTTGTTGTTTTTAATAGGTGGTGAGCTCATAAACTGAGTAAGCTGTAGTTTTAGGATTGACCCACCCACCCCGTCTTTGTCACACAAGATTTTCTCCAGGACTGGAGGAGTAGCTTACAACAAAGAGCTACATTTTTAAATACGTCTATCCAATTTATTTTGTCGTTTGTTCTCAACAAACCACACTCCGCAACAATGGAAGTTGGAGTTATCAGTGGTGTCGTTAATTTCGCTGATATCTCAGCTCATGCAAACAAAACAACAAAAACGCACATTTTCCTATAAAAAATGTTTTCATGGGATATCACATTACCCCTGTAATAGTACTTTACTGACTTGTGTATATTGTTGTACATCTTTTCAGGTTTGGCAAACCGTTTGAGACACCCTTGCTCATTCAAAGCGTGCTCATGAATATTGCAATGCTTTGCATGATACACTTGTGTGTCAGAGTGAAAGCCAAGTCGGATATCATCAAGAAGAAAGATAAAGTGTTCACAGGTTAGTTTGTTTACAACCGCGGAAATTGTCTTGTTTTTTATTGCTGTGATGTTGAATATGTGATGTTGAATGTTGATGTCTCTTTTGTGTTTGTGTCTTTTTTGTGTGAATGTGTTATATTCTATGCAAAAATGCACAACTTTGCTTTTAACGAATTCATTAATTTATTTTTTTATTGTGTGTGAGCAACTTTTCTATAATTTTGATTTGTTCTTGAATATTTTGTAAAGAATTTTTGAATGTCTTTTTATTGAAATAACTTGAAAATAACGCACGTCGCATACAAAGACCAATATCAATTTCACCAAAATCCCTGTTTCAATCAATCTGTTCCTCTGATTATCTAATTTTGCTGTTTTTTAAAACAAAATGCATGTTACATCGTCAAAATTCTTTTCACCTTGAGTTATATTCAGGCAAAAAAATTTAAGTATTGGCTAATGTGTTTGTAAATTACTATTCTCAAGCTCACAGATATATTGTAATTTACTACTTTCCCCTGACCTGTTAATTAATACGTAGATTATTCTCACTATGATTCCGCAGACGATTCTCAAGGCAAGCAAGTCACAAAGCATTCTTTCCGTGGTAAGGGCCTCTTTCTAGAGCTTCTCCTTCTTCTACTATTCAAAAGTGCCGAATATGATTTATACTTCCTGTTTCTGTATGTCTCTTGACTTTTGGGTGTTGGGTTTTTATTGGTGATGGATGATGATGTGTTTTGAGTGTTTTAAGGCCTTTCAGATTCCATCAGCCTGAAGGGTTCTTTGATTACATATTGAATACATTTTTTCAGTTTTCTTCTTCGTCTGTCGGCGTGATCTTATTTGACTAATAAATAACTTTTCGTGTATAGTAAAATGTGTTGTTAAACTATAGTTTCTTATGAAAAACAAAAAAAATGTCAGGACGAGTTCATTTTTATTATCAATATTATTGTAATCATAATACATTATGTAGGTGATGAAATTATGAGAGAAATATAAGTATGCCATATAGATCGTTGTTCTAGGGTTTAAAAAGTGTGATTAGGTGATTTCCAATGTGCATTTATAAAAATTGTTTTGTAGATTTCGACCGGAGTTATTTTTGGGATTGGACGGATTTTCAGTCATATGTGGAATGCCTCCTTATCTTCGCGATATGTGGGGGAATTTTGATGTATCAGTTTGCTAAAATCTCCGCATTTGTGGAAACCGTTGGATTTCTTGCCGTGTTCACTGAAGCGATGCTTGGCCTGCCACAATTTCTGCGGAATTTCAAAAATCGATCGACTCGTGGAATGAAGTAAGCACTTCTTTACGTGTTATGTATATTGTTTCTTTGTTAATGTTTATGAAATTATACATATTTTTTTTGATGATTTTTTTATCGCAGTGCTACAATGATCTTCATGTGGACCGCCGGCGTAAGTCTTTTATAAACTTGCCAAACGTTTTCACGCTGATAGCGTTTTGAATTGTGCTAAATGTTTACCATGTAATTGTTGCAGGATATATTCAAAACGACATACTTTGTGTTAAGAAGTGCTCCTGTTCAGTTTACCATTTGCGGATGTTTGCAGATTGGAGTTGATCTTGCCATTCTTGCACAGATCTGGATATACGGCAGTGGACCTGCTCGTGTGCATTCTTAAAGTTGAAGAATATATGTATTGAGAGCTATCACTTCAATCGTCCCTCAGCTATTTTATTACCTGACCTGGAATTCTAAAACTGGAAACCATCATTCCCCAATGAACTTTACAGCTTAAGCTTGTTAGTATTTAATAATTATTGTTATTTTTGTTTTAATGAACTGATTTGTTTGCATTATTGCAAATATTAACACAAGAATTCGTCTAGTCATAGCATACATATATTATGTACATATATATTAAATAGACGATAGGCTGTTTAATAGGCAAGAAGGTTCCGTCGTCTCCGATTACTTAACAAACAGGCTTTCAGGTTTCACAGCATCTTTTATGATTTTACTTCCAGAAAACTCAATCTTTCAGTGAGGTCAAACAAAAAGTAACTTTATAATTTTATCACTACATAATATCTTTCGCTCAGGTTGTGGTGTAACGCTACTAGCCACTTTATAAAGTGTATTTTCGTGAACTTTTCTCTCAAAAGCTTCCACAAAAATCTATTTATTCTATACAAAAAAAATAATTTAAAAACAAAATTAATGTTTAAAAAAATCTCAATCTGTACTGTCTACATATCCAACATTACTAACCCATAAAATGCATTCGTCTTTTTTCGCAGCTACTTATCCTTACTAACGAAACTATTTAGCTATTTACCTTGATCAAGTCAAATTAATCAAATTAACGGTTAATTATTAACCAATGCAAGTTAGTATAGATTATAGTGATGTAATATTTTTTTTGCGTAGTTAACTGTGGTTAGGTTTTTGTGCTTGTGTAGTGAATAATTATCAAGAGGTAATATACTTATTTCATTCTGTACATCCAAATTAAATCCTAGTATCTAAAAAATTACAACCAGTTCAATACCTCTCTAGACGCAGGTTATGGTTGTGACCTTCGAATGTATACTATTTATTGACGCAAAAATAATAATAGTAGGAATAGATCACAAAAACAGAATTAGATAATTGAGAAATATGTATGTGCACCTCATCATTCATATCGACACCTTGACCATTTAACCTGCAACAGACATTAGAAAAACATGATTTTAAATGTACTACATAAAGCACCGTTATGCTTTCTTCCATTTCTTGACTGAATACTTTACTTTTTATTTGTGTATTGTTATCCAATTTATTAAAAATATCACCTTATTATTATGTAAATCTCTTGGTACATCACTTATAAATAATTTTTACGTACGTATGTACATATCCATCCATATTTTAAAAAAAATTGAGTTACATTATGTAACTTACATATAATGTTCGCTGTAACATAATTAATTGTATATTGAATTGTAAATGCATATATATGTGTAATTAATGTATTTATACTATATATTATTAATTAGGCATATTGTTGTGAACTACACAATTTTATTTAAAACGGAAATTGCCCATTTTACCATTTTCTGTGATATGTTTAAAGTGTGCATTACATTTACACAAGGACAGATAATAATAATTGTTAACTTTTGTTGTTTGTTAAATAAATATAATTATTATTATTAATAAATTGTTACTCATTGTTTTATCAGGAGCGCGTAAACCTGCCGTGCAGAGTTTATGGCAATGTTGATTAATGATGATGATGGAATTAAAGCAATAAATCGTTATTGTCAAAATATAGTTTTTACTTTTCATAAATACATGGCATTTATGTTTCATAAATACATATGACGCATAAATGGATAAGTTGAACAAGCGGATAATGATCGTCATGAAAACTTTTGTCAACTTGCGAAAAATTTGAATGAAATCCGAAAATGTAACAAAAAAAGTCAACGTTTTTAACTTGAGATCAGAAAATTCTTTTTCCATCACAAAATGTTTAATGCAAAAAGTACAGCATATTAAAAATCGTTTTGTAGATTTGGTACAGATATTCCACTTTTTTCACGATGGGGTATTCCAGCAGCAATGACAATATTTTATACATTACTAGAGCGTTTATTATGTTTGGAGGGGTTGTAAGTATACTTTACATGCATACAGTAAAATTGCATCAAATGTATTATTTTTTTTGCCCATTTATACATATTTTTGTTAAAATATCAAACAGATCCCGTACATTCCTCAATATTATCAGATTCATAAAACGAAAGACGCATCTGGATTTTCGACATATATTTGTCTGGTTCTTGTCACTGCAAGTATTCTAAGGCTTTCTTACTGGTAAGCTTTCACTACTCGACAATGTCGAGTCGACATATTAATACCTACCTACTATATACACATAAATCACTTTCTTATGTTTATCTTTTTCTAAAACTCATCAATACAACAAAAGAATCTCCTAATTTTTCTACCACTAGGTTTGGACACTGGTTCGAGTTCACACTTGTGGCTCAGGCAGTTATAATGGTGATTGCCATGTTCATAATGCTGGAGCTATGTTTACGTGTGGAACGAAATAGGGCGGAAGACGAGGGGAAGCAAATAGAAGAGTCGTACTTCATGGGTAAAAAAATACAATAAACTATTTTAATGACGCGTATGAAAATGTCACGTTGTCCAATCATATAAAAAACATATAGTAATCCATTTCGCATTTCGTATCATTTTTAAGACTTTAATCTCAGTAAATTCTGGCAGTGGACATATTTGACGTCTTATCTTCTAGCAACATTTTTATAATGGTGATTGCCATGTTCATAATGCTGGAGCTATGTTTACGTGTGGAACGAAATAGGGCGGAAGACGAGGGGAAGAAAATAGAAGAGTCGTACTTCATGGGTAAAAAAATACAATAAACTATTTTAATGACGCGTATGCAAATGTCACGTTGTCCAATCATATAAAAACATATATAGTAATCCATTTCGTATCATTTTTAAGACTTTAATCTCAGTAAATTCTGGCAGTGGACATATTTGACGTCTTATCTTCTAGCAACATTTCTACTTCTTGCACTCTCTTCCAGTTATACGATCTATTTCAAAAAATATGACTATATGATTGAGCCCGTTGGATTCATTGCGCTATTGATTGAAGCCACACTTGGCCTTCCCCAATTAATCAAGAATTATCGAAACAAGTCTACTGAAGGAATGAGGTTAGTTGAAAGTTATTAAAATATCGTAAACTAAACCAAAAAACATACATTTATGTACCAACGTGAAAAATTCTAATTATGCAATATTATATCTTTGCTTGATTTTTTTTCCACGGATCCTTCGTACAATTTTTGTACATCTCCATAATTCTCGTATTTAGTGTTTGGATGGTTATCTTATGGGCAATAGGTAAAATATAGGCCATATATATTTGTACACATATTTTCAAATGATATAAAAAGATAATCATTTTTTTCATTGTTGTAAAAACTCTGTAATTGTTTTGCGTTGCAGGAGACGCGCTTAAAGGACTTTTCTTCTTCTACACAAACCAACCCACACCATTCAAAATGTGTGCAGTAATCCAAGTAACTGTAGATCTCCTCATCCTGTTCCAGGTGATGACGTACATGAAACCCAGACAGGACTAAAATAGAGCAAAAATATTAGCTAATATTTTTTATGTAGTTTATGTATAAAAACCGCCCTGATTTCCCCTCTGATACAATTCGTCTCAATTCTGTTTCGCAATTTTCATTAAATAGGAAATGCCTCCATAATTTGCACTCCTACTTATTATTCTTCCTCCAAGATCTTGATTTCAATTATATTATGTAACTTGCTTGATGAGTATCTACATCTAACAGTCGAAAAGCCTATCGTCATGAAAATACTTGCCAGAAATGATTATTAAATAGAATTGATAGAAGAAAAAAACCAAAGGTGTTCTAGAAAAACGTTGATTCGAATTCATTTGCATTAATCACACCACACTACATAGAAGAATTCAGGATTATTTTTTTTCACAACGGTCGGGAATTTGAAGATTCTCACACGATGGGAAATCAAGCAAGCAACAGACACGATTACAGAGTCTTATCATTTATCTATAGCGAGGAATCTCGGAAAAATAACTATACGATTGATATATTATTTGGACGAGCACGTCAAGTAATAGTAAACATTGATACTATTAAGGAGCCAAATGTCGAAATCCAAATTATTCAGTTTTTATGTTTGATTGCAATAATTTTCGGAGGACTCGTGAGTTAAAACAACATTCTCTGTGCTTACAATTTCACACAAAATTAATTAAAAAATGTGCCAACTGATTCTTAATACCAAACAAACATGTAAAAAATTCGACAGATTCCGTATATTCCACAATATGTTAAGATTGGAAAGACGAAAAACACATCTGGATTTTCGCCTTATGTCTGTCTACTTGTGTTGGTGTCCAACATTTTACGAATTGGCTATTGGCAAGTTTTCACCTATTGTTCTTATCATGAACCACATTATAAAAGATAGGAAAAGTCAGTAATACAAAAGTAATCTTGTCATTGTGATCATTAATTAGGTTTGGAAAGCAGTATAACTTTGCACTCTTGTTTCAAGCCATCATGATGCTTATTGCAATGAGACAAATACTGAACCTTAGCTTGTATGTCAAACGTAAGAAGGCGAAAGCTGATGACGCAATGGTAGAAGAGGTTAACTTTTTAGGTAATACAATATTATTTGTTTGTTTTGAAATTCATGTAAAATTAATAACAAAACATGCATGTCGTATATTATTCTTTGATTTACTTTAGATTTCAGGCTGGATAAATTCTGGCAGTGGACAAACTTGGCGTCTTATCTACAAGCAGCACTTTTACTTTTTGTCCTCACTGTCAGCTATACAATCTATTTCAAGGATTATGAATATATGCTCCTTCCCATCGCAATTATATCGCTGCTGATTGAAACTACGCTTGGCATTCCACAAATAATTAATAACTATCAAAACAAGTCTACTGAAGGAATGAGGTAGTTGAAAATTGAATAAAGTAGAAAAAGTTTATTTATGACATGAATAGTATTTCTGACTCTGACCTTTATTTTTTTCCTATTCCATTATATTTTCTGTCGGGTTCAGTATCGAGATGATTGTGTTATGGGCAATAGGTAAAATTATATAATGTTGTATACAATAATTACTATTATAAAACAAGGCGATTGTTTTATTTAAAAAAAATAATCTTTATTAAATTGTGTTACAGGAGATGTACTGAAAGGCCTATTCTTCTACTTCACAAAGCAACCCAAGCTATTCACGATAATTGCTGGGATTCAAATAATAATAGATCTCTATATCTGCTCCTTCCCATCGCAATTATATCGCTGCTGATTGAAACTACGCTTGGCATTCCACAAATTTTTAATAACTATCAAAACAAGTCTACTGAAGGAATGAGGTAGTTGAAAATTTAATAAAGTAGAAAAAGTTTATTTAGGACATGAATAGTATTTCTGACTCTGACCATTATTTTTTTCCTATTCCATTATATTTTCGGTCGGGTTCAGTATCGAGATGATTGTGTTATGGGCAATAGGTAAAATTATATAATGTTGTATATAATTACTATTATAAAACTAGGCGATAAATGTTTTATTTAAAAAAAATGAATCTTTATTGGATTGTGTGTTACAGGAGATGTACTGAAAGGTCTATTCTTCTACTTCACAAAGCAACCCAAGCTATTCACGATAATTGCTGGGATTCAAATAATAATAGATCTCTATATCATGGCCCAAGTTAAACAGTACGAGAAGCCTGAAAAGAAGGGTAAACCACCGGTAGAATGGGACTAGGAAAGTTTTTATTGTTGGATCTCAACTCATCAGCTTACTAATCACGATAATACATATTATAGTAATAATATCTACCTTCTTACCTACCTTCTTACGTACGAATTGCACAGAAAATTAAAAACAAGTTCCCCTGTCATTGTAGAAAATTGCATGTTGATTATTTTGGGCGTTATTATTTCTAAACTGTTACATGATCCATCATCAACATAACATTAAGCATTTAATTTTTTTTAAATAAATATTACGAATCATAAATTATGATTCATAATTACGTGCTGCCGATGCCGTTACCAATTTCAAAATTAATATCAATTTAATAAGGAACACAGTCGTACGAATTGCACAGAAAATTAAAAACAAGTTCCCCTGTCATTGTAGAAAATTGCATGTGGATTATTTTGGGCGTTATTATTTCTAAACTGTTACATGATTTATCATCAACATAACATTAAGCATTTAATTTTTTTTAAATAAATATTATGAATCATAAATTATGATTCATAATTACGTGCTGCCGATGCCGTTACCAATTTCAAAATTAATATCAATTTAATAAGGAACACAGAAATTATTTGTTTCCTATATTGGCTTCTTTTTAGTTACAACAAAAATATGAATTTTAGCTCAATTAATAATGTGACAATTTATAATAATTGGATTTGGAAATTGTGGTGCAAGAAGGCTCCGACGTCTATGATTACAAACAAGCTTTCAGGTTTTACAGCATCTCATGATTTAACAAAAAGTAACTTCATAATTATCGTCCATGTTAAAGAGTAGTTTACTGGATGACAACATGATAATACATAATGAATAATCTTTACTAAAGATTTCAGCCTGGATTGGGCAGGGCAACCAGTTGATTGGGTTGGGTAGTAACGCTACTTAAGTCACAAAGTGTAGTTTCACAAACTTTTCTCTCTTTCCTTTCTCTTTCTTTCAATCTTACAGAAAAATCCATTCAGTCTATACAAAAAAGGGTTTCGGTTGTATAATAAATTAATATTATTATAAAGGAACCCGTAAACTTTCCGTGCAGACTTGTTTTTCATAAATACATGGCGTGTTTTAGATATATATCGCGTAAAGATGCATAGGTAAATGGATATTACATTACGTTGACCAAGCGGTTAATGATCGTCATGAAAACTTTTTAAATGACATTCTGTGTCGAAAGTAAAAAAGGTCAGCAGCGTTTTCCCCATGAAATCCAAATATCAGACAATTTTTTTCTACAAGAAAGACAAGAAATCTTTTTTATGTTATTCCCTGTTTATGTTTTTTGATGCTCATGTTTACCCGAATAAAGTTCGTTTTTTTTCTTAGAAAAAACTAAAGTTGTTCCAAACCGTTGATTCACATTCATATGTAAATACTAATCACACCTTAAAAATAGAAGAATTCAGGATTGACGCACTTTGACAAAGGTCGGGGGAGTTGAAGATTCTTACACGATGGGGAATCAAGCAAGCAACCGAGACAAAGTCGTGACATTTCGCTATTCCGAGGAATCCCAAAAACATAATTATACGGCCAATATTTTATTTGGAAATCAGATTATAGTAAACATTGAATCTATTAAGGAGCCAGAGCCAAAGATCGAAATCGAAAGTGAATATTCAGAGGTTTT
The DNA here is from genome assembly GCA_027744595.1 of Paronellides praefectus. NCBI lineage: Eukaryota > Metazoa > Arthropoda > Collembola > Entomobryomorpha > Paronellidae > Paronellides > Paronellides praefectus. The sequence continues at coordinate 7,376 of JAITYZ010000053.1, read as the reverse complement.
ACGCTGGATGATTTTCATTTTCTTATCAATCGTGAGTAAAAACAACGTGCTAATGTGCTAATAATTTTGCACAAAATAAAAAATAAATAAATATGCTCGTGCCAACTGATTACTAATCTTTTAATCAAACGTCTAAAAATTCTAAAAACAGATTTCATACATTCCACAATATGTTGAGATTGGAAAGAAGCAAAACACATCTGGATTTTCACGTTATGTCTGTCTACTTCTAATAGTCTCCAACATTTTACAAATTGGCTATTGGCAAGTTTTCACCTATTATTATGAACTACGCTTTTCTCTATATAATATCTGAAAAGTCAACAATATCAAAATAACAGCTTGAAAACGCCATCAATACTAAAAAAAGAATCTCATGTAATTTTTGCATCAATTGATTAGGTTGGGCCACGGGGCCACGGTAGAGTTTGTACCATTGTGTCGAGCCATCATATTGGTGATTGTTATGCTCATAATGCTGAACCATTGTTTACGTGTGGATCGTGATAGGGCGGAAGCCGAGGGGAGGCAAATAGAGGAGTGGAACTTTATGGGTAAAAATAAAATACATTTTAATGACGAGAACGCAAATGACATTTATTGGTTCAATTTTTTAAACATCAGAATCCATTTCGTATCACTTTTCTTCAGACTTCAATCTTGGTAAATTCTGGCAGTGGACACATTTGACGTCTTATCTTCAAGCAACACTTTTACTTTTGGCACTGTCTGTCTCATACGCAATCCTTTTCCAAAACTATGACTATATGATTGAGCCCGTTAGATCCATCGCTCGATTGATTAATGCCGCTGTTGGCATTCCTCAATTAATTAAGAACTATCAAAACAAGTCTACTGAAGGAATGAGGTAGTTGAAAGATAATATTAAAACATAAACTAAATAAACTAAAGCACATATAATATTTATGTATTTATCCCTAATTCTCGACTCTGTAGTACTTTGATGGTTCTCTTATGGATAATAGGTAAAATAATATATAGTCCATATATTTGCATGTATCTTTTTAAATAATATATAAAGACAATAAAAATGTTTTCGTTGTAAAAATCTGTAATTGTTTGCGTTGCAGGAGATGCGCTTTTTGGATATTCCTTATTCTTCGAAGACCCACTTGCACCAGTATCAAAGGTTCTGTGTGCATTTATCCAAGCAAATGTGGATCTCCTAATCATGTCCCAGGTGTGGCTGTATAAGAAACCCAAACAAAACTAAACCAGCAGACCGGCAAAAATATATCGTCTCATAATTTTCATATGTGTAATAATATTATTCTAAATCAAAAGGTGATAAAATGTTTTATTTTAGAAAAAATAAATAAATCTTTATTTGATTGAGTTACAAGAAGAGAGGTGTACTTAAAGTAAAAGCTTATTTTTCTACTTCACAAACCAAGGTATTTACGCAAATGTGTTGGGATCCAAATAGTTATAGATCTCATCTCTGTATCACATGGGCCAAGTTAAACTGCGAGAAGTCCAAAATAAAAGTTAACACTGGAATGGGACTAGTAGGGTCTTGTGGTCCAACTTTTTATTGTTTTTTGCATCTCAGCTCATCAGCTAAGTATTCAGCTTTTACTAATCATTGATGATACACAGCTACATAGATTCTTTCTTTCTTACTTTTACTAATTGCACAAAAAAAATAAAAAATAGAAGACTACAGAATGTATGCTTGTACCTTTCTCCTGGCATTGTAGCAAATTGCACGTTGAATATTTTGGGCGTTATTAAATAACTGTTACATGATGATCCATCATCATCATTACATGAAGCACTTTTTAAAATTTTCAAACTGTGTTCTGAATCCAAACAAGTTACGTGCTGCCGTTACCAATTGCAAAATTACATGGGGGTGAGCGGTGGAGAAAAAAAACTTGTTGGTCATTATAAATATTATGTGCAACTTTTTTTTGCAGAATCACTAGTGCGAAATTCATTTTATTTGCAAAACTACCTGCAACACCACTACCACTAATTACAGTAGCTTCCTGTGTTTTCGCAGTTTACAAAAGGTAAAAAATGGAAATGACCCTAGTCAATCAAATAACAAGTAGGTACTTAAATACACGTGGAGAAATGGTTACAGTGAACCGATAAAATTGCAGGTTTGAGGAGGAATATAAATGTAACAGGGTATTTTTCTGATGATCCCCCCCCCCAAAAAAAAAGACTCTACAACAAGTGGAATGGAAGGGACATTACACGTGTAAATGGTGTAACGTTATCTTGAAAAATATTCTGTTTTACACCGAAAAAGGTTAGTATGTACAGTTATAGTAAAAAATACAATCATTTTAATAATAATAATAATAATTTGCAAATTAGAACAAATAAACCTACCTATACGCAAAAATGCTAGATAACTAGTTTGAAATTAGCAACAAAAAAATGGTAAGAAAGTGAAAATGTGTGGGGTAAAGGTAAAGGGATACTACGTTTCTAAAATTAGCAACAATCAAGTAAATTTGACAGGAAATCACATAATTGCGAGTTTTAGAACTCACAAACGGTAGGAAAAATATAAATAGATGGGATTGTAAATTGCGAGAATGCTCTGTTGGAAATGTTGAAATTGTATGCTTTTCTTAATAAATTGAAAACATGAGCGCTAGGTTCGTAGAATTAAAAAAATGATTGACAGTCGTTGATAAAGGCTATATATTATGCCACTGGAGATTATTATTTTTTTGCGAAACCGGTTCTTTTTTATTCACCCTTTTATTATATTTCTTCGCTGTTTCTTGTACATGTACCTATTTATGTAAAAAATTATGAATATATAAAAATTGTAATATTTTTTTTCTTTCACTGTATCCTTTCTAAATACTGTAGTTTAGCTAGCTACTTTTACATTATTATCATGCGTCTGCTTTCGAGCTCATTAAAAGTCAATTTTTACTTTATATACAGAAAAAAATCCAAATTAAATATAATTATTGTTTGTTGTAATTTTTTGTACACTATTTTCTGATTTAATCTCTGTCTCTCTCCCTCTCATTCTGTATTTTTACTTTGATTTTGTTCTGAATACAAAATAAATAGTCTAAATACTCAAAAGTTTAGCATTTTTTTAATCAATGAACTTTACACCGGTTAAAAAGCGTTTTGCTTGAGGTTGACTTTCATGGGAAAATTGAATTTACACGTGCAGAAAATTAAAATGATGGTCATGCTCAAATATACTTTATATTCTTTCGGTTTCTCTTTTTCAGTAAAGTGGCATATATATCTTATCTCACGTTAATCTTTGGACAGGTCTCTCCGGCAAAATTCAATTAACCTCCACTCCTCTAAGAAGACTGAGTCCTCTTCTTATTGTATTACATACACACGATCACTTTCTCATTTCAATATAGATAGAGTAAGAGATGAGCTTTCACACACATATTTTCCACTGTCAAAATTAATCATTAAAAATATAATCCCTAATTATTTTTAAAAACTAATTAAGCTCAAACAAGACGTTGCTCTTAAATCAAGTTTACAATACGCATTCATATATACACATATCATATACCTACCTGTATTTCAAATTCGCATTATATACCTACCTGTATTTCAAATTCATCTTAATTTGTCAAATTACGCGGATAATTCGTTCATCACATAATATGCATACACTACGTATCCGGTTGCCGCTATAATAAACTATATTCCAAAACTTTAATTTATGTTTAAAAAAAATACAAAATGAACTGAATCACGAACTGAAGGAAAAATAGTCTATTTCCACTTATCCTTGTTGATTAGTCTTACCAAAAACGCAAACACACACAGAGCTATCGTAATTTATGCAACTTTGTTTCTAAATGTTTCATATTTTCCCTTGCAAATCTTTTCCCATAATCATTTTGAAATCATGATGCTGATGAGTATAAAAGCGTGTGGTAGTATTATAATAATTATTGATACTCATGTTTTTCTAAACTGCACAACACGATCAAAAGATATGATGGACAGATGTAACGCGGCTTCGTTGTTGATGCACCAGCAGCAGTGGGCATAATTTGTGCAGAAAATAGAAACAAGATGACCAGCAGTGCAAGTAAAAAAAGGGTTGAAGAAGACAGGTTATTATTATCAAAATATTATATTTTTCAAGTGGTTCAAGAAGATGTGGGATTGTACATGTAACCATCCTTTCAGTGGTATAAAGAGAGTAGCTGCGTTACTAATAATAATAATAATAATAATAGCATCCGTTTATTTCACCCTGCTACTGCTCATGTTACGCTATAGAATTTCAAAACAAAAAAGGTCATTGTATTTTTTCTCTTTGTTTTTTATTAGGCTTATCGTTTTTATTGAAAAGGAAAAAGAAAAAAATATATTATATTGCATTCTGATCTTGTTTTGTTGTTCTTCTTCTTGTCGAAGAAAATTTAATAAAAAAATATTATTATTACATTTTCTAGAAGAAGAAACAGGAATTTGTATTTCATTACCATCATCATCATATTTCTTGATACACTGAATGATACATTCATACTGTTTTTTTAAACTCAAGATGAAAAAAATTGCGTACCCAGTACCTGTACTAAAACATACAAACTTTCTGGAGGTCGTTGCTTTTATTCCCGGTCCCCACTCCCCCCCACACGTGTCTACTGTTCACTGACTTTTGTTGTTTTGTTTTGTTAGAAACTCGTATTTATTATTAAAAATGTAAAACTAGTAGTTGTAGTAGTAATAATAGTAGAAAAAAATTATCTAGATTTGATTGAATGCCAGGAAGAAGTTATGAAAAAGTGTAAAGACGATCATAAGTAACAGAGTTCGTTGTAACAATGATACGTGAATACTTGTTACACCCTTGAATTCCCTGGTTTTTTGGCGAGGATAAGGATAGTACCATTTTTAAATACCTACCTAATTTGTATGTTGATCTTGTGTATTTGTAGGCATCCCGAAGGCATTGCAAAATCATCATGATCATGATCAACAAGAGACTAGAATCTTTTCAATCAACTTGGCTGTGTAATAGACAGGCTGATGGGAAGCAGATAATAAAAGATGTTAACTTGTTTGTAGTTAATGCGTCCATTTATTGTTAAACATGCTTGTTTCTTGCAGATAAAAGTTGAGTTCAACTAAATGTTTTTTGTGTAATCCCGGCTTAAATGTTTCTGTGATTTTATCCTGCTGCCTGCTGCGGTCCACCCATAGCGCAAAAAAAAATTGCTGAGCTTTCACTTTACTTAACAGTTTTCTCAGATAATTTAAGCATAAAAATACTTTTAATGTAACCTGTAAAATAATTCGCCGCTACAAAAGTACAAATTTAACAGCTATCTACAATGTGATACAGAACATATTATTCATTGTTCAACAGACACACTCAACAAGCAAGGGAAAAATGTTATGATGCCAATAAACTGACAACCAGCGGACTCGTTCATCTTTTTTCAGCTTTTTTTTACTTTTTTATATAATCGCAATACTTGTAGATAATTTTTTAGTAGTTTAGTTTTTTACCCGCTTCTATCTCAATAATGATTAATAAGACTATTACCTACAAACTAGGAGTTATTTTTGTAGTGTTACTAAAAATATGACTTTAATGTAGTTTTGCAGGTTACATTTTTTTATTATTTAAATTCATAATATCAAAAATAATATTTTAGCTGTACTGTCAAAACATCAATGCATGCATATTAATTTGGTTTTGATAAAGCAAGAAATCATAAACTCAGATTTGACAATTTTTATTGTCGGAGGGAAAGAATGCAGCTCTCTTAGATGCACAAGTCATGTAGGTGGCAGGTGGGTATATATGTTCAATGAACCTTTTTATATTGAACTTGCAAATAAATGTACGTAGGCATATCCAATTTATTAGCCCATCTTGTCAACAATATTTCTTTTTAATGTAAGCTGTGATGGGTTCTAGATTGAGAATTTGAATTTTTATAACTTTATCAAAACTGGTAAACGATGAATTGTAAATGATTTGATGAAAAAAATGCAGTATCGTTATTGTTTATGACAGGAGGGTCAGTTTTTTCCTTCAGGAAAATAAAATTGGAATGGACATGAACACATTGTGATTATGCATGGATTGCATGATACGGGGTAATTAACGAGAAATTTTAAACACTGGGTGAGAAACATATTACATATATTGTTGTTGTATAGACACACAGGTAGACAGGTAGGCAAGTGTATATGAATAGCAGGGTACATTTTTTATGTATATACCATAATGGCATGTCTTTATTGACTTTTTATCGGATTTTTACGGCGGTGTTATTGTATCATCAATAATTATTGGGCTCTAAAAAAAATTCTGGAGTATCAATGAATCCTTTTTGACTTGATCCGTTTTATTATGCCCATCTACAATTCACCAATTAAATGAGTAACAAAGAAGAGAGGAAAATCTGTTTTAGATTGATGCGCCCTGTAATTACCTCATTTTTTGCTTGTGGGGATACGATACATTATTATATTATATGATCCGACTCACTTTTGCCCCGAAAGAGCAAAGTTGTTGTTCTCCAATTAAATCCATATGAAAAAGAAGGAGCAAGAAACGCACGTTTCACTTTTTATCTCATCAAGTCAACTCGAGTCAAGATAAATGAGACTTAACAAATGTGTGTGGTGGAGCGACAAGACACACAGGACAGGACCAAAGACCGAATAAGACAAGCTGATGTACACCAACAACAAAACAAAGACTGGAAGAATGGCAAGCAGTAGTCCCATGAACCACCAAACACTTATAATTTTTTTGTTTTATCTTTATGTTTAGTTCTTTTTGTTTATTACTTTTTTTGTACAGGTTTTGATGGTAGCAGTATAGTAGCAATGACATTTCACGTAATGCAGTGGCATGGCATGCCTCCCAACATTCAACTTATTTTTTAACTCAACAGCAGCAGTAGTGGTAGTAGTAGCAGTTTTTATACGTATTATCTCTTAACAGGCCCATGTCATTAAATTAAAGCGTGTGGGGAGAGGTGATAAATGAATCCTGCGGCGAGAAAATGTCGGTACCATGCATCCCTCTTGCTTCTTACACATTTATCATCATCATATATTGTTCTACTCATTTCCCCTTTTTCAATTGCAGGAGAAAATATATATTTTTGTCTCTGGTGCACTCTTTCTGTTAAAAATGAAAATGCCTGTGTCAACTGCGTGTTAATATGCATGGTAGCTTTGAACCTTGTCACCACAAATAAGACCTTTATGTATTTTCATGACTTGTCCTTTGACTTTAAAATAATTAGCTGAGTCATTGCATAAAAAACGTATTGATTGCCAACTGGTCAGATCGGATGACCAAGGATGACGTTTTTACGAGCCTGCTTTTCAAAGTGACAATAGGCAATTCATCTTATCTCTGG
>JAITYZ010000052.1:0-18366 GCA_027744595.1 Paronellides praefectus | reverse complement strand
TGCACATGCAGAGCATTATTTCGTCAGTAAGTGGTAAGTAGTAGGGTTTGGTGAGTACGGATAACAACAACGAAAAAAAAACAAAAAAATAAACGAAAATCAATAATAAATTAAATCAATAATAGATAAACAAAAAAGCAGTTAAAAATGGTTAATAAATGATTAGCAAGTATATTTTTAAGAGGGCAGGAAGCATCCAGCATTTTATAAAGCAAACGTAGGTAAATAGGTAGTTATGAATAATGACTTAATGACTCATTTTTTTTAAAGCTTTGGCAAGTCTTATCATTTCACTGCACTGGCCACAAAAAAAAGTTTATATTTTATATAATATGTATATCTTGTGTGTATTGTATTATCATCATCGTATAATGTGTACACGACTAAAATGTCAGCGTTTTCTATGTGAACTTGTTCTTGTATTTTGTACATTTTTTCAAACTGTAAATAAAGTACGCTTTCACCGCGACTTTCTTTATTTTTCCCTTTTTGCTGTTTTGCTGACTAGGAATAGGAATTCTACCATATACCTACCTGTGTAATAATATGTACTTATTATGTAACCTACGCTATAAGTCTAAAGATTTATGTACCTAATTTATAGTTAACTTTATATATTTTTTACATGTTTTTTTACTATAAAGTAGATATATATTATTATTACCATATATACCAATACACAATCTTCTAAGAATTATTGCTATTTGTTCCTAAAAAATAATGTATTAATATTTTTTTTTTGAAAACTATTTTTTTCTTCAATTTTTTTTTCTCTTTCTAAAAATTGTTTACTCTTCTTCCCTTCTACTTCATATTTATGGCTTAAATCATTATAGTTTTATATTAGGAATTAGGAAATGTAAGAGTCATTTAAATTCTCCAGTATTATCATTGCACATTTACATTGAAAATTCCGCACCTGACCCTTTATTTCTGACGACCTTAAAATATTTTCATGTATTTCTCGTTCATGCGCATATTCCCAAATGTTAAAAATAAGTTTGTTATTTTATTATTTATACAGTTTTTTAGTATATTTTTTCAAGTCTGTGACGTTCAATAATATATATAATATTTTGTGACTAAATTTTGTTTTGTTAGTTTTGTATGTTGTAGGATTTTTCATTAATTTAATTAAAAGTACTATATATTGGATATGTATGGATCTGGATGGATCAACTACTCTCTATAAACGCTATAAATTGTTTAGTATAGTATGTTGTATGATAACAATAATAATATTTAAACTTGCTAAATTACTAGAAATAATAGTATGTACAGAAATTAATGGAGATTTTATCACTATTTATGGAGTAGATATATAGGAATCATTATGTGTCATGTGCATAATGTGACATTATTACCTGTGTGTGTGTGTGTTTTTCTTTAAATAAATGAATGATGAATGCTTATCTTGAAATGTACAGTTTACTACTACCTTTTATAAAGAAGTCTACAGTGTACAGATTTTTTTACTCTATATATTCATTCAGTTTTCAAGTCCATTTTTTGTTTTGTGTTTGTTGAGTAGTATCTTTTTTTTCCTCTCTGGCCTGACCCAAAAACGATATAAATCCTTTATATATACAATAATACATACTTTTTTTCCAAAAAAAAATTGAAAATAATTTTTAGAAAACAAATTGTTTTTTTTCGTAGAGAGCAAATTGTTTGTTATTTTTGTATCAATTTGTGTACCGTGCGTCATATTAACATTATTGTTTTTTTAATATTGAGACTTTTTTTGTAATTAGAAATTATTTTTGAAAATGGATTGGCATTAATTCGGTTGGATTTTTATGGAAACCCAGCATATTATTACATATTTTAGAAAAGTTGGGTACGCATGGGAATACACCTAGCCAATAATGGTTAATATATAGTAACCATCTTCCCTGCAGCCCAAAAAGAAAATTATACACGCATAAGGACGCCATTTTGTCTTGAAGTAACTATGGAAATATTATGTACATATTTTTATTGAGTGTGTGGCTCCTGCTGTGTTTATCTGTTGTCAGTGTGATTTTTTTTAAGCACAAGGTTCGTTATCTAGCTGTTGATCTTCTTGAAGCATAGGCTGGCGTTCAGGCGATTTAGACTTTGAGGAATTATGACGTGATCGAGTAGAAGAAGCTTTACCAGAACTATTGGAATTTGTATTTGTTCCAGGATTGCAAAGATTTCCATTATTTCCCACGTTACCACCACCACCACCAGTGCTTAATTTACGATTTATGGAAGAAGAAGAAGAAGGCGGTGATGATGGCAAATTTTTGCAGTTTTCATTCATTGTTAGCTTACACTTATCCAGGGAGATGATTGATCCTGAATTGGGCTTTTGAGGATCTCCGCTTCCTTTACCAAGTCCCCTTCTACTTGCAGAGTCTCCTGTGCTGCTATTCCCATCCTTTTCCTCCCTTTCTTCGATCCTCCTTAGCATGAAAAAATCGTAGAGGAAGAGTGCCAACGCGAGCAGCTTTAAACCGGAAAGGACGCCCACATACTTGTATCTAAAGTCTTCAATGTCGTAAAGAAGGCAACGTCCACTCACCGCTGGCAATAAGCTAGAGCACCGTTTCACTTTCCAAAGGAGACAAGCCGAGTCAATCACATTACCAAAGATGATGGGACTTGGAATATAGCCGAACAGGCGGAAAATCACAAATTGCATTCCCAAGGCAAAGGATCGTTCTTCCGGTGTGACTGACCGAAGGACGATCATTAGTAGAGGCATTTGTGTAACGGCTACAGTACCGGTCATGAAGAACAAGACGATCATGAAGGGAACCAAAGTGGTGCAGGGCGAGTCCATACAACGGCCTGGTGTTACACTGGCACCTCCAGCGCCTGTATAAAAAAAAGAAAGAAGAGGAATTATTAAAAAATATTTCTTTTTTTAGCAAATTTTAAATGGAAAATAATGTAATTTAAAAATTCTCACATGAGCATTGTGTCAAGTTTACGGCGCATCCTGCATGACAAGGGCTATAGTACGTGACGCCATCATGACAGACTAACTGAGGATCCATTGAATTATCACACGAGCATTCCGCATTACAACTGCTTGTCAAATTCAAGTTGACATCTGCATAATGACCTCCCTCGGTTAAAACTCCACTTTCACTTGGATACCGTATGGTTCCTCCTGCTAGGTTTGGATTTGGACATCCCAAAAAGAAGAATAGCACATAGCCGATCAAGCAAAGTATATTTGTTGCTAGCACAAACTTGGCAGCTCCAGACGGCTTCAACTGCAATCGTTTCACCAGATAACCTCCCGCAAATATTCCAAGACACGCACCAGGAATGGCAATCCCTCCGACAAACAAGCTAGCCTGAGATTTTCCCAGTTCAAATTGTGTTTCCAGATATTTTGGAAGAAAGACGACAAAACCAGATACAATGTTTAGCTCCATACAACCTCCCAGACAGGTCACGACGTAGGTCGGATTAGTGATCAGGCGCCATATTGATTTTGGAAGATCTTTAATACTCTGGCCGTATACAGCAGGTCGCTGATCATCTTCGTCGCCACTTTGAACAACAGCCACGTCGAGTCCGTCTCCAACCGTTGCTGCCTCCACCTCAGCATCATTTTCCTCTCGGAAGCTGTCATGTCTTTGATGATGCCGTTCTGCAACGGTAGTAGTGTTATTATCCATTGCCACCACCACAACATCCTTTTCCTCCACTTCATCATCCTCTTCTTCTTCTTCTTCCAACCTTTCCTTGTTGTTTGAAATCCTGGGAAAGGTGAGGAATGGCAGGCACGCAACAAACAGTAATGCTCCGGCAATTAAATAACCACCCCACCACATTCCCAGAAATTTTCCGTCTGGTCCAATCGCGTCTGAGGGAACTGACAGAAAATAAGCTCCTACCAGAAAACCCAACACAGGTCCAAAAGCTGCCATTGCGTAAATAGTTCCAATATAAACTGAGGAAGAGTCTGCAGGAACGTGGTCATCAACATAAGTGATTCCCAAGGTAAATAGGGGCGATCCGCCACATCCCAGTAGTAACTGGGCAAGCATGAAAAGAATAAGAGGATGACCATAGCTTTGTTCCTGAGAAGCTTTCATTGTCGTTTTCCCATGTTCATCGACTACTTCCACCGTACACCCGTACGATAACATGAGTTCTTGTTTGATGACACTGGGAAAGCTACTGGAGTGGTTTACATGGGGAGGATGAATGGCTGCATTGTCTGTGCCCCCATCCTCAGAAATGAATTTAGAGGATTGTGGATTTGCCGAGTGGCAAATGCCGTTTCTCATTTCCGGTCGCAAACTTGACAGTGCCAACATTCCTGATGAATAAATGGTTGAGTTTATGGCGTTCCCTGTTTGATCACCGGTGCCAGGTGGCTTGTACGCTGGTGTGAGAAACTCTTGCCAATTGTTGGAAACATTGTGGCATGCGACAGGGACCGAGGCCGCATTCCATTGAGTCCAAACTTATGTCATGAGCTCCTTTCTCGTCGTCTTGGTCACATTTTTTGGTACTTGCACTACTCCCCTTTCTCCTACTTCCGGTGAGTCTCCTTTCACTATCCGAAATTGACTTTTTCCTTCTGAGATCAGCTGCGTCTGTGGATGAAGCCGCTGGTGAGAGAGGGCTAAGTTTTCCCGTTGCCAATACCACTTCCGGTGATAGTGGCCTTGGTCTAGAATCACTTTGTGCGTTGGCTTCTGGTGACAAGCTGCGTAATGGCGGGGTATGATGATACCCATGAAATGGGTTTCCTCCGGAAGCTGCATCTAGTTCCCTTAGTGAGGACCATGCTACCGCTCCCATGGTGGGAGGTAAGCAACCCGACAAGGCCCTCCTATGACCCTTTTGCCAGTTGGTGGCGGAATTGCTCGCAGTGGTGGTGGAAAACATTCCATGATGAGCTGTGTTTGGATGCGAGGGTCTCGCTTCCAGTTGACTGTGATGGATACCGGACTGGTGCGGAGGACTAATGGGGCCACCGTAGGAGTGACCCCTACGATGACCTCGATGTCCTTTATAGGGAGGATTATGTTGATACAGGTGAGGATGATTACTGTGGGTAGAATTTATCACAGATGCGACCGTGGACGTGATTGGGCCTCCAGACGTAGCTGTTGGTGTAGCGCATGATGAGGATGACGGGGGGATAATGGAGGAGGAGGTTATTGGGGCAGGAGGCGCACTATGCACATTACCTCCCCCATTATTACTGCAGTCACTATGTAAACCCTGTTGACTTTCTGGTGTAGACGACATGGCGGCATTATAACGTTGAATCGTTTGGCCGAGACGAGAGGACATTCTAAAAAAATGAATACAAAATACACAAAAAAATAAGCTTAATATTATTATTATTTGATACAACAACCTTAAAAAAGTCGATTGAAGGTAGAGGTTTCATATTATTCATTATATAGCTTGTCATAAAAATCATGACCTGCGTGTATTCGTATGTGGAGTGTGGGCTGCACTTTATCATCCATTACCTTTGTTTCGTTTTTGGTAATAATCCCGTTTTACTCACGAAAATCTACTTATTACATTCATACGTCAATCGTTACAAACACACACACACACACGACACACTTTCCCTCTACTACACCTGCACATCCTCATCAAAACTCAATTCGCAGCAAAAGCAGCACTGATTCTTTCATATTTCGTCAGGTATATGCTACCATTTAATTCATGAGAAGGATTCTGAGGTCTCTGCGAAGTAGAATGAGTAATCCGATGCGAACACCACCAACAAAACGACAATACATCTTTACTCTTTGCCATTTTTATACTATATATATTATTATTAGTATATATATTATATTTACTATACCGCTGAGAATGCCTTTTTTATGTTGATATGATACGATATTATCCTCAAAGGAAATTGCTTCATTGACATGCTTCATGCGTGATTTTCATTGTGAATTTATGTTACGCTACTCCACCAACACCAACCACCACCCTACCACTGCAGGAAATGCGAATTTATGATGATGATTGCTCTCTCTTGCCTGCCTGCGATCATAAAACAAAGTCATAGGAATAATTTATAAGAAAGAAATTACCTATTTTAAGGTTGACGAAAGGAGCAACAAGGATATAGAGACTACACCGTATAAATAAATCTACCTAAAGGAATAGCATGTGGATTTTACTCAAGTAACTTGAGGATCATCATCATCTAATCTAATATCTCTGCCTCTACCCACGCTCTATTCTGCTCAACAACAATAACAACAAAAATCAATACAACCAGCAGCCAGAGGCAGTCGTTGTCAAACTCATCATAATCAAAGAATCATAAGAATAATATATCGTGAAACGCTCCTGTTGTTATAAAGTCAAGTGTGTGTGCCAAAAAATATACCTATACACCAAGCCTACAAAGTCTATTGTACTGGTTTTGTTAGATTCTTTGGCGATGACGAATTCGTATAATAACGGATGAATGCGTGAAAACATATAGACATTGAATGACAAAAACGAAATAAAAAAGTCAAAACGGGTAAAAACGTACGATGCGAATTCAATAACTACTTTGTTTGTAGAATATTTTGTTGTGGTGGCAAGTGGAACTCCACAATTTATATATTTTTCTGAGGTTTTCTTGGGAGAATGTTAATTAGGTTATAGTTAACTCATTGAATAATATATGACACTATACAGCAATTTAGGTCATATTCATAATACCAAGTTGAAATTCAAGACTACTAGTATACATGTTACTCAAAATTACACACGTTATATGTATCTATTTCTATAGCTAAACAATTTATTAAAATTTTCTGGAATTGGTATAAAATTCCAGAGTATCGTTTACAACATTAAAAACCGACCGACCTCGGTAATAAGCGGTACGAATAATTTTTCCAACTTACAAACAAAACACCAATAAAATTGTAAATGGTGTATTCCCACAATTTCCTCTACAACACAAAAACACAACCACTAACTTGCCACAAAATGTTGTTATATATCCCTTTATACTTGGTTAATGTTTGTTCCTTTTGATGTTATCCATCCACCCACATACAGGACGAGGACACCGCATGCGCATGTGACAACATATGAACCAACGATGGGTCTTCATTAATACTTTTGACGTGAACTTGTTCAATTGTTTTGGAGAAAAACTTTCTCGGAGAAAAAAAAATGTGTTGAAATAGGAACCCTTTTGTTTTAGTAATTTAGCGAAAATTCCAGAGGATTCCCAAGCGTCTCACAAGATGAAAATAAGTAAATCAATCAGTAATCATATGGAATTACGATGTAGACAAATATTATAATACTTTTAGGTAATAGTCAAGTCAGCCGAGCAAGCTCAAAGGTTGAAGGTCAAATTATCTCATGATGATACTCCTTCTTGCAGGTATTCTTTAAATCAAACTTATCATATGAGCTAAATTCTCAATGAAGCCTGCTGCTCACTTCCAACGTTCCAACTCTTTCGTGAACCAAAGCATGTAGCCACATGAATGACAGGCAGCTGATAAAATATTGATTACGTTTCACGTTATTTTTCTCCTCAAAGCCAAACCACAAAAAAAACGAGCAATAAAATTTGTGACGACACTCTGATATGATAACTGTTTTATGTCAATCGGGCAAGAAATTAAAGTCAAGAATAAAAGGAGGTTTTGTTCAAACAAAATTTGAAATATGATGTGATGTGTTACGAATTTGTGCGATAATCTTTAATAAAATATTATGGCGATTTTTTTGTGATGAATGTTGAAAAATGATGGTCATTAAAAAAGAAGTTTGAATTCAGCACAGTCAACTAACACGTAGTAAACTCACAACTTAAGCAAGTGCAGTTAAACACAGCCTATCAATCAATGTGCCACACAAAGAAGAAAAAAGGCTATCAAGCCATCATGCAAAACTTATATATTTTTCATTATCATCCTCACTCTACAATTCTACATCACATTTATTCACAAATAGTAGCAGCTTTTTTTGATCGTCTAAAAATTACGAAAAAAATATTAATGCGATTGCTATGTGGTTTTACATGGCCATGGGTATACGACTGCGACTATGACTAAACTAAACCCTTTCTTGTCGTTCTAGTTTTTTTTTTGCCTCCTTCTACATTTTTTAATATAGAATGGATGGGTGGACAATGCCAATGTATTGAATTGGTTATACCAGTTCCAAATCAATTCATTAAAATATGTATGTATTTTGCATGGGCTGCTTTTTGCTCTCCTTTTTGAACGTCACCATGTGCAAAAATTTGTGTATTTAGCCTACATACATTTAACAGTCGCAGTCGCAAGTCGCATGCATAAAACATATCGCGTTACATGATTTTTTTTTCTTCCTTTAATCATTCGACTCAAATGTCAGGTTTTTCTGCTTATTCCCTCCAAAATCTTATATAACCATCTGCTGCTGTCTTGTAGGAAAAAAGTACAAGAAAATATGTGATAGCAGATTGGTGAAGATGAGTAGCCAGCATAGCGCATAACATTTCTCCAGAGCATTCCAGTTCAGAATAATTATTTTTGCAGGTTTACCTTGATATTATAGAAAAAAATACCTACTTTTATGTTTTTGCCGTTTTGGTATGCATACTTTGACTCGCCAGAGTTTTCTGCAATATTAATTGTTCCCAACCGTCTTGTTTTTAGCGCAGTGCAGACAAGCACTGCATGAGACTATGACTGACTGCCGTTTGTGCCTGTGCTCTGGCTTTGCTACCTCGCTCTGTTCTGTTTTTTTTTGTTTTTGCCGTTTTGGTATGCATACTTTGACTCGGCAGAGTTTTCTGCAATATTAATTGTTCCCAACCGTCTTGTTTTTAGCGCAGTGCAGACAAGCACTGCATGAGACTATGACTGACTGCCGTTTGTGCTTGTGCTCTGGCTTTGCTACCTCGCTCTGTTCTGTTTTTTTATACTTTACTGTCGATAATATTGATGCTGATGAGAGTGAATTAACGTTATTAGCCTTACCGTTTACCAAAGTCATCAGCGGATCAATAAATCAGTTTTGAAATGACGTACGTTACGTACACATTTTCGGTTGAAGGTATTGGAATATTGGATTTTTAACGTATTAGCCTTACCGTTTACCAAAGTCATCAGCGGATCAATAAATCAGTTTTGAAATGACGTACGTTACGTACACATTTTCGGTTGAAGGTATTGGAATATTGGATTTTTTTTCACGTATGGATTTATGAACTGTAGACAAAGTGGAGCAGACAAGCTAAGTCTTTTGTTGAAGTTTTCTAGCAATTTCTTTTTCAGCACAGTTCAATATACATAACACTTTCATCACCATACACAAGTTTAAGAATAAACATTACTATATTATTATTACATAGGTATAAAATGTATTGGTTTCGTAGAAGAATCCTGGATTGATTTGGTCGGTGAATGGAACAGGGTATAATAATTACTTATTGCTCTCCTGCCTGCTAGCTATATTTATTGTTAGCGCAGTGTACAGCAATCCAGTTGTGCTTTTTTCTCCTTTTTAACTAGATGCTTTTCTTCAAGGATACTCGTTTAGTGTCAGTGTCGTCGCTGCTCGTTGTATCGCATTACATGAATTGGAAAAAGAAGGAAACGATAAACGATGATGGTGATGATGAAGCTTTGTTGCTTGCTTGTAAAATAAAATCTTGTTATTTCAGCACAACTTTATAGCTATACCAAAAACCCATCACCGTTCTTCTTTAGAATTTGTATGTAGTCAATAGATACATTCATGCACACACACTAAATTAGGTACCTACTTCAATTTTTCTTCACATTTGGAATTGCTGACGACGGTGATGATGATGATGATGATGGTGTTAACACAATACGACTATATATTTTTATGACCAAACAAATAAAGCAAATAATTGTGTGCAAATAGAAAATATAAAGTGTACATTTTAATGGTAATGGTAATGGTAATAGTTTTTATATGGACATATACCTACGGAGATAACCATAACCATACACCAATTCACATGTCACGTTGTCACTCTCGTCACACAAAAAAAAACTAAACAATGCAGTTAAAAAGCAAGACATGCATATATATACCTACCTACACTTACACATGGAACAATAATGTTTATGTATAATTCGCAATTTGCAAGTTTTATAATATACTATTAATAAAAAAATATTGTTGCAGAACAGGATAAATTGCAAATGGGAATAAAATCCTGATGATATGATGATGATGATGTGCTCCTAGCTTCTTCAATGAATAGTTATATATTATTGCTCCTGACTTTTGAGCACTTCACCGTGACACTGACAATGAAAAAAATTAGCTTTGCCTGTTTGTAGAGGAAGGTAAGCTATAATAGGTTGTCTGAGTTTAGAGTTATGTTACACAACAATTTGTGTAGGTGCTAAAATGAAATTAGTATGTTGGTTGCAGGCTACGTATCTTGTATAATATTTTATATAATTAATTGGGCAAATACTATATGACAGAGGATGAAGGAGAATCATATAATCATGCTAAATGAATAGTTTGCAATTGTAAGGATTTTATGGATATTTATATTATCAGTTTTGGCTTGACTTTTTTTTCTTGACCACCTGTCCAGCAAGGTAAATAATATTGCGGAGGGGTGGAGGAGATCAGACAAAAGAGATGTTGATATACCTCTGCTGACGCCGCTAGGATGCTAAAATGATAAATATTAATGCATAATAATCTTTAGCAGAAAGTACTAGAACACGACAAGGAAGCACAATATATCTTCCATCGTTTTCCTAAACAGGAATTAAGATAGGTATATATAGTAGTAGAGCAGAAGTGGTAATAGACTATTGAGGCTATAATTCTTTTCTTTAAAAAATAAATGACGCGCTACAAAATGACATAAATATTTTTGAGCTCGAGAGATACACACCCATCATAATCACCAAATTACACCTCTAGCTAGAGTGACCAGTAGCCATTATTCAAAGACGAATTGGCGATTTCCAATAACAAAAAAAAGAGAATGTGTGCCATGTACAAATGGACGCGGACGCGAACAGATAGGTCGCTAATGAAATATTATTAAAAGGTGTGTTGTGCATTTATTTATAATATACCTTACACACACAATGTACAATTTTCCTACAGATAAGTATGTACTTACTTTGCAAAAAGAACAGAGAAGACAAGTCCTTCGAATTCTCAACAGAACAACGTCATTGCAGTTGTTACTATGCAACACACTCCCATTTATTTTTAAACGTCACATTTTAACAACAATGGAAAATGGCGAAAATTGTAACAGACACACACACAAAAGTCCTTCTACCCTTGCATTCTTGCAAGATTACAACTTGTCTTGCAGCGCAACCCACGTCTTACAATTAACACCTTGTAATACTTGGGATTGGGATAGGAGGAGAAGAAAAAACATTTAAAAGAAATGAGAGTGCACACATTTTTTTTTGGTTATTTCTAAGATGATTGTAAGTCCTCCTGAGCACTTTCAACGAGTGCCTTTTTTTTACACAATAGTTTTTTATCACGGTACTAAAGAGACTACATGCTAAAAAAATAAAAATAAAACATTGTGTGCACTCATTCACACTTTTACAACAATTGAGGATCATTACGATTACGAATTTTATGATTATTATTATTAGACTTTTACGCAACACATCACAAAAAAAGAAACTTTAAGGGCGATGATGTGTGATGATAATGAACTGAAACTGAAATTACAGAGGATTGAATAGATCATAGATGGATTTATTCAAATATATAAAAAAAATTATGTAATCATAATTTAAGCTAATAACTTTTGAAAACATTAAGAAACGCCACAACCATCACAAGTTGTGATTCACAACCACTACTACTGTAACCACCAAAGGAAAAGGTTATTGACAAATAAATGATAATCCGATAAAAAAAACTGGGATAAGAATTTTTCCCATGCTGATGATGATGATTACGATGATATAATGACTTTTGTCTTGTCTGCTGTTATGTTGTTGTTGTTGTTATTGTTGATGATGGTGATGCTTTGCTGCTTTGCTGCAGCTGAGGAAAAAGAATTCATTGACTTCAACTCGACTTCAACCTCAGTCAAAAAAAATCTGTGCAAAAAAACTGCACTTTTTTACCATAAATTCCGTTCCGACGACCGTAGTGCACAAAAAAATACAACTTTTTAATCGTACCAGCAGCACCAACCAACCACTACTTTTACTCATTATTGTGTATGTTGTAGCGTCCATAATCTTATTGGGATATAGATATTTTAGCGTGAAAAAAAAACTGTCTTGTCTTTAGACTCCATTTACCAAGATGATTGCTTATTTAAAAGCCAAAAAAGAGTACAAGAAAAAAAAACGGATAATGCAGAAAAATATTTATGAGATTTTTCCTCTCTTCTTCGCGTGTGTTTGTTTATTGCTGTGTGTGTATGCTCTTTGCTCTGCTTATTTTCTTTTTTGTATACAATTCAATATATTACTATTATTATTATTGCATTTTTAATACTTCTGCCTGTATTTTATAAACTATTTTTACTTACATCGTCTCGTATCCGTATCCTTATGATGATGATGATGCGATGATAATCTTCTATCTGCTACTACTACGGTGATGCTGATCAAGTCGTTCATATGTTCACTTTTTTTGGTAGTATACAAAATACAAACACAACACAATCTCTGACTTGACTATATATATACAGTTGTGTCTGCCTGCACTTGATTTGATGTAATATATTTTTTATTGGTTTTTCAGCAGTATCTTGTTAATAAAAAAGCGATGCATAAAGCAATGCAATGCCCTTTTTCTTTCTTTTCCTTCTTCTGGTATTCTTTCAAAAAGTTCACAGCCAGCTCGTCTCGTATCCGTATCCTTATGATGATGATGATGCGATGATAATCTTCTATCTGCTACTACTACGGTGATGCTGATCAAGTCGTTCATATGTTCACTTTATTTTGGTAGTATATACAAACACAACAACACAATCTCTGACTTGACTATATATATACAGTTGTGTCTGCACTTGATTTGATGTAATATATTTTTTATTGGTTTTTCAGCAGTATACTCTCTTGTTAATAAAAAAGCGATGCATAAAGCAATGCAATGCCCTTTTTCTTTCTTTTCCTTCTTCTTCTTCGTATTCTTTCAAAAAGTTCACAGCCAGCAGCAGCAGCTATTATTATAGCTGTGCTTCTTCTTGCAATCCCTATTTTTATGTGTCTTCTTGTGTGTGTGTACTTTTTTTTGTGCAGAGAAACAGCAAATCAAAATCATTCACTTTGTATAAATATGATATTCACTCGCTCACACTTGCTGTATCGTAATCGTAACTCAACTCTTCACATCAGCACCACCATCACCGCTGCTGCTACTTCTACTAAACAAAAGAGTTGAGCTCTCTGAGTTGTTGTAGTGGACTACGACGAAGACAAGCAGAGAGAAGGGAAAAGAAAAAAATATAGAGATCGTATCGGGATCATATGGCAAAGAAAAGAAAAAGGGCTGCTGGTCTCTCTGGTACTGCTGTTCTTTAGCCTGAGTCTCTGTGTTTTTTTTTTGCATCTGCTGATGGTATTTTACCTTGCCACCACCAGCAGCAGTAGAAATAACAATGGAAAATGTTTCATTGTGATATTGTGAAGAATAGTTGTATGTAAAAAAAAAGGATTTTGCTCTTCTCTCTCTCTCTAGGTCTACGTATACACTATAAAGATTTTCATATAATAGTAAGAGGAGTACTCAGGGAACACTCACCAGGATGCAGGTTGAAAATTTAATGGAGATAGATAGATATATAATATATTATTATATGAAATGAACGCTTTTTGTTCTGCAGGGAGAGCGAACACTGCAGCAGCGGACTGAACAAGCGAGAGAAGAGGACTGACTTGACTAGTAACTACAGACTAGAGAGAGAGAAAAATAATACCCTAGAGTCGATTCCTCTTCTTTCTTCTAAAAAAAATTATATTTATTAGAATAATAAAATAGTATGCTCCGTTTTTTAGTTGGCTGGCATTTAGGTTTAAGGTATATAGGCTCAAGTTTAGCAGAGCAGCGAACAGCACCACCACTACCAATATAACAGCAGCAAAACTCAGCTCACAACTCACCACGTAAATCCCCTTCTCCCTCAGAAAATGTCAGAGTCTTTTAAAAAATCAAGTGCGTATGTACGAAATGTACCGTACCGGAGCTCTGTTGTATGTTGAGTAGGTATATTATATGCCTTATATGCATAATATTATTAAGGTATACGTATTTTTTAGGGCTTTTTCGATTTACATGCATGTGTGTGGTGGTGGTGGTGGTGGTGGTGGCGATAGTGGCTTTGGTGGTTTGGAGAAGAGGATCATGTGTTCAATGTTAATTTCACAGTCTGCAGTAATGTGTTTTTTTATATTTTTCTTTTCAAAACACGACTCTGCTACTGTTCTAAAAAAGCTACAAAACAAAATCTCTCAAACTACAACTCATCGGTCTTGTGCACAATTTATATAAAATGCTCACGTTCAATGTTAAGAAGATCCCTAAAGCTCTTCTCTGCGGAAAAAGGGAGCACACACGCTTTTGTGTGTCTTTTAATTTAAATGTATGACTATTTGTTCTACAAAACACAAAAAAACACTATACTCGAAGGCTGACTATGACAGTCTAGAGTCTAGAGAGAATACAAACAAAAAAACAAAACTAAAAGGCTTTATATGCAAAGTGAACAGGATGCCGAACGAAAGAACGTGAAAAACGTGCAGGCAGGAAAATAGATGGAAAGAGACGATACATGATACACTTTGTTTTGTTTGTTATATTGATAAAAAAGGAACTCAATTTTAATGTAAGTTGAGATGAGAGGAAAGAAGAGCAATGTAAATAGGAACCCTCTTTTGATGGCTCTCTTTTACTGTAAAAGCATTGCAAAGTGCTTTTGCGAAAAAAAATAGATTTCAAAGAGTATCAGTTTGAGAGGATGGTAAAGTACACAGACAACAACAGAGTAGAAGCCAAAAGGAGAGTATAGAGTGGCTCTCAAAAAAAAAGTCTCAGGTAGACACAAACAACAACGGTATATTTTCAAGATTGCTATTGCTATGCAAAATACATAAAAATAAAATATTATGAAAAAATGATGATGATGATGATGATGATGGCACAAGATTAAAAGGAATTTTGGTTGGGTTGGGATTGAAAAGTGGAAAAGGAGAAAAAACAAAGGGAAAAACTGTACATTTACCATTTCATGTTATATCCTTCGTGTCTTATTGTTGGACCAAGTCCCAGTCAAGTATAATGTTCGTCATGCAAGCATATAAACCTATTTTGAAATTTAAATATTGCTTCATGTTTCATGCGAATTTAGTACCTGACATGCCGTGATGATGATGTGATACCATGCAATAATGCAAGATTGTGCCTCAAAAAAATAATATCTACCTACATTTTATGCATCATAATATTTATTCCTAATAATACCTACTCCCTACCTATTTTCATATGTATAAAAAATTGGTCAAGCAAACACAAAAGGTCCTCGTGCTTGTTTACTTTACGTTGTTTTTTTTTGGTTAGAAAAGAAATGCAATTTACAAATTTACTAGGTAGCTCGGTGGTAGGTAGGCAGTAGCGATAAAAATTTCTTATTAAGAAAGAGAAAAAGAGGTAGAGTGGGAGGAAGAACGGTTGTTGTTGAACAAGAAGTCTGTAGTTAGTCGAGCTTCAAGTTTTCTGACATTTTGGGCCATCTATCTACTAGATTTTGCTGCTTTTATATCTTGTGGCATGTGTGGTGTGTAAAAATAATATAAAAGGGAGAATACTACATGAGCACGAGTAGGGAAGTGTTAAATATCTCTCTCGTTATCTGATTTTGAGGAAGCTACCTTACTACATGTGCATAGCCTGTCCCGTAATATAAAAAAAAGAACTGAAATTCAGATGTAAACGAAGAAGGGAATTATATCTACAACAATACTACAAACATCATAATCATAATATAAACGTTCATTCACACGATATACATTACGCAAGGCTATTCTATATTCTATACTATGCATAGTAAAATTTGTATATATGGGAATTTATATAGGAAAAATATATATAAATTTGTTGCAAGTCAGCAGGACTGTATTATTGAGCATTACATTTAGCAAGGTGAAATTAATATTGCTACTACGGACGGACAGACTGACTATAAAATTGATAACGTCTTTGCTGTTGGTTTCACAAAAAGTTCCGATATTCTAAAAAACGATATTGGGAATTATTATGTAAGTAAAGAACGTGTTTTTTTTGTAAATACACCTGATCACGTCTGATGTCTGATCCTTTCGTCTGATCATCCCTATATATTCATCATTTTCCAGGCGACTACGTATTTTACATTAAAAGTGTGAGGGTGTATGGAATGTAAAAGTTTAGTGGAAGTAGTAGTGGAGTGGAACAGCAGATCGGTCAGTATATTATTATTATAGAGGAAAACATATTTTTCTCTGTTTAATTTCGTAGCCTACGAAATTCTTTTAAATTTGTATGAAACTGTTCCACTAATATTTGGATGGATAAAGATGTAAACAAAATTCAGATCTTTAAGCAAAAACACTGATTCTTTTATTTTGAAAATAGACACGAACGACGGACGCCCGTGAATATTCATTCACTTTCAAATTTATGTGTAGGGTTTCCTTGTTTGTGTTGTTTCACTCCAAAGAAGTGGGTGATACTCTCTAGTGGCATACTTAAAAAATAACTATAATAAGGAGTATCAGGCACAGACATAAGAAGTTTGGAGTGGTATAAATTGCGTAGGAGAAAGCAGGGGACGTTTGAAAGAGAAAACATTTATATATATACGTTCCGTAAAACATGGTAAGTATTTTACCAAAATGTAGTGTGTTTGTTGAGACTTGTTCTTATTGTGACCTACGCTATCAATTTGTGTGGGTGTTAAAAATATCGAAATAACTGACAATTTAAATNCATTTTTTTAGGCGTGCCAAGCAGTGGCAGATTTCCTTTCCGGCCTACCTTCGAGGGATCCGCATAATTTTCAGAAATGGTCCTCGGACGGTCCGAAACAGAATATCACTAGGAAACCAACCTCGTACGTTCCCACAAAAGACATCCCATCACAACAAGGTAGTTTAACACTTACTTACAAGTGAATAATTGCGTAGCTTACTACTGTTGTTGCCAAGAATCTAGTTGTATTGTAATGATAATAATATTTCATTTAATTTACTTGTTGCAACAGTTATTGTGACCGAAAAGACTAATATTCTGCTGAGATACCTTCACCAACAATACGAGAAAAAATCAGTAAAACACGGAACGAAACGAGACGGAACCTCAGGGTCAGCAGATGAAGAAGTCCAAAGAAAACGCCCTAGATATGACTGCTGAGACATTAAATGCGAAGGATACACACGCTCTTTATAATGTGTGATCCTGTTTTTTATGAACTTAACGTAAATAATTTAAAATTAAATTTTAAATTTTTATGTGCAACTTTTAAATAAATAAAATTTAGTTAGTGAGTTTTGTTTGTTTTCCTTTACTAATAAATTCCTAACTTAAAAAGTAGCTTCACCATCGAGACCAACAAGAAAATCGTTAAGGAGCCAACAAACGAGTTCACTAATTAATTATCTATATGATATCCGTACGTTAAGCGTAAATGTTACAAGTTCAAATCAAAGCATAATTAAAAGGCATTTAAGACGATCAAATAAAAAAATAAACGCTTAAATGTTGTTTTTACTTTTATGTATGTATTTTCTAGCAGTGCAGTGTTATTTTGCTATATAAAACACACTTTGAAATAGCCAGAATGAAATTGATTTTATGATAGAATCTCGCAGTTAATATGATCTAATCTAAGTGTGCATTCTCAGATTTAAATGTAATAAAACACAAAGACAAATAAATCCTCGAAGATAAAACCTATTAAAATACACTAGATTTTTTAACATTTTATTTATTTTAAACCGCAATATTGACTACTTTACAATCATGGCTGACCACTGGTCAGTGACCACAAGTCTCCATAAGATCGGATAATATTGTACATTTTCTGCTAATAGATGACAGAAAGAAAAGAAATCGAAATACGTAAATACATTTATAATTGAATGATTTAGTTCCATAAACGAATGTAGTTATAATGCTGTGTTGTTACTACATTTTTTTGCACATTTGTCTGCTGCTTGAAGATGATTACATGGAATTGGCTACAACGATGGATAATCCAGCAAAATTGTATGGTTTAATGATGGTCATCCTCGTATCCAGTTGGCAATGCGTTAACATGAGGGTTGTGGAAAAGTGACTTTTGTCCATCACCCCATGGGAATCGCTGAGAATAAAAAAAATCCAATTTCATTTTAAATAATAAAAAATACACTTGGCTAT
>JAITYZ010000051.1:0-16697 GCA_027744595.1 Paronellides praefectus | reverse complement strand
GCCAAGAACCAATGAGAGCAAATCTCAGAGCAAAAGTGGTGGGAGGTGGTGGGAGGGAGTCCGCCTGAGTTGTCAACTTAATAGATAGATAGGGTTTATATGAATGTAAAATGCGTGACTCATTTTGATGTGCATCATAAGTACACTACAGCAGAGTAGATTTTATTATAGCACAACATCACGTGACGCAGTGGCGTAATCTGTTTGACGTATAAATTAACAGGCATGAACGCACACAGCATAAACAAAGAAAGACAACCTAAATTTTCCTAAATCTTGTTTTAATTTTGGTGTTTCTAATTCTATTTTTTGAAATACTGGTTAAATTAAGGTTACCGTTTGAAATTGTTTGATTGTCCACCGAAACCAGTTCTCTTGATCCAACGCACGCTGTCCTTCCGTTCTGTACTTGCTTGTTCCAAACAAATACATCATGTTCAGATACGCCTGAATATTCCGGGATGCTCTCGAATTGATTTTATTTTGCACTGTGGACCTTTGCTTCTTCCTCTTGGAATCATCCTCTTCAGGAAATTCATTTGAACCAGGTAATTCGTTATCTCCCGGTTCCCCATCAACTCCGCAAACACTTGCTTCCGGGAAATTCCCTGAAGATTGGCCATTGGTAGTTTCATTATGCCCCACCATCAATGCTGGTTCCCCAGTAGTTTCAAGTTCGCACAAGGTTGAGATCGTGTCATCGGAACAAATACTTCCACATTGTGGTTTACGCTGGCCTATTTTCCGTCGTTCAAATTCGACTTCATCATCCACCGTAAAAATTGTTAAGATCCCCGTACTCTTCTTTCTTGCAGTGATTTTAAATTCCCCTTGCTCGGTATCTCCAGTTTGGACGTTTGCTGACTCAAAGTTAGCAGTTTCCCTGGTTCCCATTTTTAAATCCCCTTTTTATGAAACACGCCCAACCCGAAAGAATAATTACTAAAGTTTACCCACATATAAATCGCAACGACAACGGAAAAATTTGTTTTTTTCTGATAGGGACTTTAATACACAACAATTAGTCGCTTTCTGGTTAATTGGTTTGATAACAATAAGATTAATAACTTTTTGTACGTTTTACAATAATTTCTGTGGATTTATTCTATTGTTTGCACAAGTAAAATGAAAGTTTGTTTATATAAATACTTCGCGAGGTATTTATAAGCTACATCCATTTTTCAATGCATCGATATTATTTTTTTACATAATTATTCTTCGTTTATATCTTTCTCATTTCATGCACAATATCATGTATATTATCTCACAGCACAATATTATTGTGACATCATTGTCTCTTCTTTAAATTTGCACGTATCTGTAACAGATATGTGGATTTATTCTATTGTTTGCACAAATAAAATGAAAGTTTGTTTTTAAAAATAATGCACGTAAATATGAAGAGACACACTTAAAGGTAAAGAGATATGAGAAAAAGTAACGACGACTAAAAATGGACATGAAGACCCGGGAAAACTAATAAGATATTATTTCATTTCATTGTATCTTAATGTAGCGTCATACCTGTAATTCATTTATGTATGACTGATACATTTGTCCCAATTTGTATTTGGAAT
This sequence comes from Paronellides praefectus, assembly GCA_027744595.1. Taxonomy (NCBI): domain Eukaryota; kingdom Metazoa; phylum Arthropoda; class Collembola; order Entomobryomorpha; family Paronellidae; genus Paronellides; species Paronellides praefectus. Next base: position 15,120 of record JAITYZ010000051.1, on the reverse strand, counting down.
ATGACGAAATTATATACCGCAAGGAGTAGATGAGTTATGGATATAATAAGTGATACCATAATATTTATTAAATGCAATATACATTGATATTGAAGTAAACGAAAATTGTTAATATTTTTTACATCCTTATGTGATATTTGTATACAGATATAAACATTGTTAATTCAACACCCTAAAATACATTCCAGGGCATTGTTTTCTGGTTTTGTAAAACAATATGGGTGTTATATGTTACGATATCTTGCCCCTGCTTTTTCTTGTGCACTTCCAGTAAAAACAGCTACGCTATTTTTAATGTCCAGCTCACATTGCGTTCATGGTTCACTTCAGGGGATCTTTTTCACTTCAATCTGTAGGTAATTTGTTCACATAAGGTTGTGGTGCTGAGTAAATAGAAGGAAAAAGTTAATTCAAGACAACGATGCAAACCCCCGCGTACTTTAACCCTGCCAAGTTCCATTGGCATTATTACCTGGTTGGCTTTTTTGATATGCTTGATATGATATGCTTGGGGAAATACATCTTATAAATGCCACGCGACATATATCACATAACAATACCATCCTACACAATACGATATAAATACTTCGCGAGGTATTTATAAGCTACATCCATTTTTCAATGCATCGATATTATTTTTTTTACATAATTTATATCTTTCTCATTTCATGCACAATATCATGTATATTATCTCAGCACAATATTATTGTGACATCATTGTCTCTTCTTTAAATTTGCACGTATCTGTAAACTGCTTACACTTCATTTTTATATATACAGCTAGTGTTCGGACCAACTCAACTGACTTGGCAAAAATTCAAGTGAAATCAGTGATTTAACTTGACTTGAAGCTTGCGATTGACCGATTTGACTCAAGGATGGTGTATATGAAAGAATCACTATAGAAAATAGATAAGGCCTAAATACAGGTAAGCTCAGTTTGCTGTTATTTTGGCTTTGGGGGCGAGATCACCTCCAACGTCGGTATCCATACATCAACCGCACTCTGACCATTCCAGCAACCATCATTTCAAAAACTTTAAAATTAGGAGTAAATTAAAATTTTAGCATGCTGACAGCTAAATAACATTCCCATATTGGCCAGTTGCATAATAAAATATTTTTGAGACATTCAGATGCTCATATAATATTAGAAAAAAACAAAAAATGGAAGGAATGAAGCTAGAGAAAAACTGACATGACCATCGGATTCCTCATGCTGGAAATTCGTAAGGAGACGTCGGGGAGGTAAAAAACCCCAAGACTCCAGAGATAATTAACAAAACGTTTAAGAAAATGAGATTTTAAAGATTTATTTAATTAAAAACAAACTTGCTTCATTTTAACATACAATATCAGCATATGGATGTAAGAAATGCATTCTCATGTTATCTAATGCTAAATTGAAATATCTGGTATGTAAATTATTTATTTATAAAGTTAAAATATAGGAACTTGTCAAAAAATCAATTTTAGGAAAAACTTTTATATAAATAGCCATTTTTTAAGAGGAAGCGAAAACAACAAAACAATATAATAAAATACATCGTAAAGCCAAAACAACAAAAACAATATAATAACAATATAAAACATAAATCCACGACAATATTCAATATATGTTAATTGATCACAATTTCTTGACCAGACGTGAAAGAATTTCCTCACCACCCACAGATAGATATTCGTTATCTGGTATGTAAATTATTTATTTATAAAGTTAAAATATAGGAACTTGTCAAAAAATCAATTTTAGGAAAAACTTTTATATAAACAGCCATTTTTAAGAGGAAGCCAAAACAACAAAACAATATTCAAAATATATTAATTGATCAAAATTTTATAATTAAATTATCATAGCTTAGAATTAGCTGAAACGCTTTAAATCAAGAAGCCGCAACACGCTTTTAATCTCAACTAACGATGCCTACGGTATACAGATCAAAGAGAAAGCTAGTGGATCACGTTGCGGTAGGTAACTGCTTTATCAAGTCAGATGTGTATTATGCTACAAATAAACAAAGTAAAATATTTACTCTTCGTCGCAACTTTCATTTTATATAAGGTCGGGTTCGTTGGTTGGAATGGATGATGCTTTTGTTTTGATGAAATTAATTTTTTTCAATGTTTAAAGTTAAATATTTATAACAGTTATTGCAATACTTAAAAACTACTATCATTATGGTCCGTAAATGTGCAGTGAAGGATTGTCCAAACCGGAAGAACAAACCGGAGATGAAAATACATCGTCTCGATTTCAGGAAAAACTTTTATGTAAACAGCCATTATTCAAGAGGAAGCCAAAACAACAAAACAATATTCAAAATATATTAATTGATCAACATTTTTATAATTAAATTATCATAGCTTAGAATTAGCTGAAACGCTTTAAATCAAAAAGCAGCAACACGCTTTTAATCTGAACTAACGATGCCTACGATATACGGATCAAAGAGAAAGCAAGTGGAGCACGTTGCGGTAGGTAACTACAATATCAAGTCAGATGTGTATTATGCTACAAATAAACAAAGTAAAAATTTTACTCTTCGTCGCAACTTCGTCATTTTATATTCGGTCGGTTTCGTTATTCGTACTTCAGTTCGTTTCGTCAGTTATTGCAATACTTAATACTAAATTACTATCATTATGGTCCGTAAATGTGCAGTGAAGGATGGTCCAAACCGGAAGAACAAGCCGGAGATGAAAATACATCGGTTTCCGCTAAGCAGGCTTCAGGAGAACACTCGGGAATACTACAGTATGATAATTATGGTATCTGTTCTATTCATTTCACTCATGACGATTACGACGTGGATGAAAACCAGCAACCACAGAAGCTTAAACTAGATGCGATTCCTTCAGTAAAGCTAGGTAACTAACGATGACTTACACGGCCACTACTTTGTTAAAACATACTGTGCTGTTAATATAAATGTACTAACCATTGATTTACTTTTAATAAAAACTCCTGTGTCGGCAGCCGAAATCGATCTTCGACGAAAGCTGAATAACCTACAAAAACTCTACCAGGAATGCCAGCAAACACGGAAGTCACTTGAGAATTGAGCTTACGGAATCTGTAACTACTCTCCAGAAATCTCTTGATTGTGGTCTGAATGTTTTCACCACTGGACAACGGAAACGGTTATTGTCCCCTGAGCGCAAAAGCCATTGGAGTGCTGATGATATCGTCAGAGGATTGGAACTATTCTGTATTTCTGGAAAAGCTTTCGATCTTGTGAAAACAAATGGCAGATCCCATTACCAAGTGAACCTGTATTGAAAAAGCATCTATTTCCTATGAATATTCAGCCCGATGTTTCCATCTGTGATGAGTATGGTAAATGCTAGATATGTGGACCTGCCTGGTGACAACATGAAAGCACAATGCTTGGTTGCAGTGGATGAAATAAGTATTAATGAATGTTATGCTTATGACAAAGCTCTCGTACCAAGTATTTGGCCACAAGAAGAATATAACAGTATTTTGTGCCAGAGGAATCTTCACCAATTGGAAGCAACCAGTTTTGTACAGCTTTGAACCCGGCACTGAGCAACTCGATCGTGTTATTAGAGAACTACATGAAAATGGGCTGTTTGTTCGCGGTATCATTTCAGACATGGGTCCCAAGAACCAAAAACTCTGGAAGCAGCTTGGGATCGGAAAAGCCACTGGTCGAGAGGTCGAGAATACTTCGTTCAGGTCAAAAACCATACAAGAACCTATCTTCTGGTTTCCAGACATCATTCATCTTATCAAGCTTCTCCGTAACCACGTACTCGACGGGAATATTACATTGGAAGATGGAACAGTCATAGTCACAGACAAGTCTTGGTTTGAAGATCTGATAATAGCTCAGCAGTCTCATGAACTTCAATTAACGAACAGGCTCTCGCACAAACATATAAATGTCCGTGGTCAACAACGCCAGAACGTTATCACTGCCTTCCAGCTCTTCTCCCGCCACGTTGCTCAAGGAATACGGATTCTATTAAAGCACAGAGAAAATTATGAAAAAGTTGCCGACTTCATTGACTTGCTCAATGACTTCACAGATCTGATGAATACCCGCTCTCCTGATGAATGTCTCAATCCGTTCCAATCCCCGTTAGGAGTAAAGATGGCTGAACAACAAGAACTTCTTGAACGGGTCCACCGGATGTTTACATTTATGAAGGTGGGGAAACGCAAGAATACACTGGCTCCATTTCAAAAAGGATTCCTAATGAATATTCAGTCAACGCTCAAACTCTATGAGATATTCAGGACCAAGTACGAAGGCTTTCAATATCTGCTCATGCACAAATTTAACCAAGACTTCCTTGAAAACCTGTTTAGCGTCCTGAGAAGTTTCGACGGATTCAAATCTCATCCAAATGCAGTGGAGCTAAAGTATCGTCTTCGGTAAGGTAGCAGTGCTTTGGTATTTGTTTGATGGGATGGACGAGCAGTTGGAAGAGAAGTTTACAACACTGATGAAGACATGCCCTCCTTCACTGTTCATGACTCAACAAGATGATAACGATGAAACACTGCAATATTCTCAGGACATTCTCACGCAGTTAGAAAATGTGGAATCCCACTTAGAACTTCATATTACATTCGATGTACCCACTAATCAGATCATTAAGGATGGAGCAGAAGAGTATGTAGCCGGGTTTATTGCGCAAGCATTAATCGAAAAGTTTCCTGAGATGTCGACGGAAGGAATAGGAGAAAGCCGTCGACAGTTTTGGGTGGTTGCTCTTTCCAATGGAGGACTTACGGAGCCGTCCAACCTCTGGTTTGCTTTGTTCACAAAGTTTGAAGAAGTCTTTTGTACTGTGCACCCTGTAAATGAGATTTATATGAAGCCAAATGTTGTGCACCGACTTGTGGAGCTTACTAAGCTATCGTTTTCCATCTGTTCCAGTAAAAATAATACAGTTTTACGCAAGGATTCGCACATACATTCGAATAAAGCATTTAAATAAGCAACAAGAGAACAAAAAGTATGTTATGCAGGAGCAGAAGAGAAGTATACGGTCTCGATGATGTGGAGGATGAGGAGTACGAATATCTATCTGTGGGTGGTGAGGAAATTCTTTCACGTCTGGTCAAGAAATTGTAATCAATTAATTTATATTGAATATTGTCGTGGCTTTACATTGTTATTATATTGTTTTTGTTGTTTTGGCTTTACCTTGTATTTTATCATAGTTTTGTTGTTTTGGCTTCCTCTTGAATAATGGCTGTTTAAATAAAAGTTTTTCCTGAAATCGAGTTTTTGTCAAGTTCCTTTATATTAACGTAATAAATAAATAATTTAAATAGATATTTCAATTTAGCATTAGATAACATGAGAATGCATTTCATACATCCATATGCTGATATTGTATGCTAAAATGAAGCAAGTTTGTTTTTAATTAAATAGATCTTTAAAATCCCATTTTCTTAAACGTTTTGTTAAATATCTCTGGAGTCTTGGGGCTTTTTACCTCCCCGACGTCTCCTATCGAGTTTCCAGCATGAAGTCCGATGGTCATGTCAGTTTTTCTCTAGCTTAATTCCTTCCATTTTTTGTTTCTTTCTAATATTATATGGACATTTCAATGTTTCAAAAATATTTTATTATACAACTGGCCAATATGGGAATGTTATTTAGCTGTCAGCATGCTAAAATTTTAATTTACTCCTAATTTTAAAGTTTTTAAAATGATGGTTGCTGGAATGATCTGAGTGCGGTTGATGTGTGGAGCCTGACGTTGGAGGTGATCTCGCCCCCAAAGCCAAAATAACAGCAAAATGAGCTTACCTGTATTTAGGGCTTATCTATTTTCTATAGTGATTTCAATAGTACATTCTTTCATGTACACCTTCCTTGATATTGATTACATATTGAATTAAAAATTTTAAAAAAGTTTAAATTAAATTTAAATTTCATTTTAGGATGATTTTTCTTGATGGTCCAACTCAGTTTATAGAAGGTTATTCTTTTCTTATTTTTAATGAATAATAACAATAACTTATATAAATAATTTTTTATATTTTTTTTTCAGTACTTCGACTTGTCCGCAGGTGAGAGAACATTGTATTTTTTAAATAAACAAAATGCATTTAATCATTTTATTTTCAATGTCCCTGAATAGCAATCAAATCCGCATTCCTCAAGATATAGATGAAGCAATTGACACGGTAATTTAACTATAAAAACTATAAACGGTAATTATAAAACAAAAAAGCTAACTAGTATATTATATGATTCTAGTTAATAAACTTCGCTGATGTTGTTCGAACCTCACAAATTACGGGAAATATAGCAACACCATTCCTCGCAGTAAGTATGAAACAGGAAAAACAATAAAGGTGCTAAACATATCTTCCTCTTGCATAAGTTCTTTCCATCTTATCTCACCAGTTCTTCCCCAACATTTTCCGTGGAGCGGAATTATTATCAACCGAGGTGCTCTACAATGTCTTTGCCTGGCTCGGACCCCTCAGTCCTACTGACGTATCTGCAGGTAAACAAAGTCTTACGGTTGTAAATCAGCTATTAATTTGTTGAAACTGATAAAGACTAATAATTTCCATTTCAATTTTTAGCTGCCGTTGAAGGGCTGTGGAATCGTTGGTAAAATTAATAAATTAAATATCCTCCCGACTATAGTACCGTAAATGTATATATATTTTTTAAATTTTAGGGACGTCAAAAGTTCAACTACTGCTAGGTACAGTACTGATATACGATTCGAGGCAAATCCATCTCCACCCCCACCGTCATATACGTAAACATTTACATCCTTGTTGCTTTCTCTCAATGTTGTTTTTGACAAATATATTTAAACTTATAAAAACTTTTTACATGTCACTTTTAAAATTGATTGTAAAAAATCATATCGAGCATCTTTTTATTCTAAGCAAATCACACAAAGCATTCTAAGCATTATTATATTTTACTAATGTTCCTGGACAAATCCATGGATATTGTTTTATATGCTTTATATACCCAATATATCCATGGTAGTTGATTCGAGGCAAATCCATCTCCACCCCCACCGTCATATACGTAAACATTTACATCCTTGTTGCTTTCTCTCAATGTTGTTTTTGACAAATATATTTAAAAAATAAATATTATGTAATTTAATTAAAAAAAACTTTTTACATGTCACTTTTAAAATTGATTGTAAAAAATCATATCGAGCATCATTTTATTCTAAGCAAATCACACAATTATTATATTTTACTAATGTTCCTGGACAAATCCATGGATATTGTTTTATATGCTTTATATACCCAATATATCCATGGTAGTTCAGCAGCATTAAGTTGGGACCACCTTTCTTGCAGAAATTGTCCTTTTGCATATATTTACTTGAGTACTTTTTGGCAAGTTTCTCAAGGCATTCGTTTCAATCTTTGAAGAAAAATTACGAATTTTAGGTTTCAACGGCTTCATCACTAAATGAAATGGATAAACTATGTTTTAAGCATTCCCAGTTCTCTCGAGTCTTGATTATCGTAATCTCTTTTTTACTTGGTTGATATTTGTATTAGCTTGTATGTAAATGTGATGTGCACTTCAATTGATAGTATCAATTGGATACAAAGTTGTAGTTGTAGTGGTTTTTATGCGTGACAGTCACAAGAATCACGAATCTCAAGCGGTAATGCATTTTTACAGGTATGCACGTATGCAGAAACAACGTCAAGTTCGCACTTTTGCACTATTGACTAATGTCAATTTTAAGACATTAATTTTTAACATAATACTCTAATGTCATTAAGAGCTACACCGAATCTTTTTGCCATGGTCAATGATCAATAAATGCACGGGAAAAAATTGTTGTCCACCACAAATCATTAATTATAATATACATACATAATACATACATAAATACATCGCATTATACGACGTCTGGTTTGACTATTTTAATTTATTTTGTACATCGTTCTAGTGGCAGATATATATTCACAAGGACATTGTATAAAAACCATTTTGTGTATGTACACTCGTCAATAAATTAGCAACTATTTGAGATTATTTTTTGAGCAATAATAGAATGATAAATTTACAAAAACCTTAGTTTGTATTTACAGTAACTAACTTACTTACTTTTTATACAATATTGCATTACAAATAAAATCAAACAACATATACATAAATACTTAGGTACGTATAATTTTTTTATAAATATTTTATGCACTTTTTTACGCAACAATTCCTCTGGGACGTGGATGATGAAGATGTGTGCTAATAATGCTATTCACACTTCCAAAAGTTGAATAAGAATTAGCTGTTGGGATAAAAGTTGTTTGCGTGGCTGTATCTTCTTTGTCCAAGTCAGACGAGTCGGTATCCAGTTCCGAAGAGGAACGTTTGTTATTGTAATTCCGGAGTTGCATGTGCTGAACAATTTCAGTTTGATTTGGAGGGTGTTGCATTCTGATAAACTGGAGGAAAAAGTGCTTGAGTGAGATAAAATTGGGTCTTTCGTTGGGATCCAGTCTCCAGCAGTTTCTCATTGTTACATATCTACACAAGGAAAACATTTTGTTTCAAATTTTAAATGCTCAATTAACTCAATTGGTTATAATAATTATAGGTAACAATTTTGCCCACAGCGTACATTTCTGAATTTCGCATAAGGAGGCTGATTCAGTCTAAATCCATTTCCAAGAAGCTTCAAAAATTCGTCATTGTAAGTGAGCCCCTTGTAAGGTATCTCCGCTAAGGTGAACAATTCATACAACAATACCCCAAAAGACCAAACATCTCCACTCGGTGAAAATACTTGGTCCTTGAGGGTTTCTGGGGCAAGCCAGCGCCATGGAAGGGGAGTGTCCTACGATTTTACAAATGAGTTTTTGAATAGAGCAATTAAATAAATGGAACATTTAAAAGATGATTATTAAGCAAACTGACAAAGGCTTATCCTACCTTCTTTTTCGATTCATATAAATTGGTCTGCGTGTAAATATGCTTTGATAAACCAAAATCTGTGACTTTAACATTTTGGTTTGCATCTAGCAGCATATTCCGCAGTGCGACGTCTCCATGTATAATCTTTTTAGAGGAGAGATACTCCAACGCATTGGTAATCTGGTATGCCCAGATGATGAGATCGCTCGTTTTCACTAGACACTCAAGTCTCACATAGCTTACGGGTGTGGTTCGTGTTCCACAGGTATTGGCAATTCCCCTGGCATGAAATTCGTCAAAGAATGTGCCTCGATGTAGCCGGAGATATTCCTCCAGAGAGCCAAATTGACAGTATTCGACGACGACATAAACCTCCCCTATTATAGGAAACCACATTCGTGATTATAGATCTTATCAGAGTCTGATGAAAAACTGAGTACCTGCATAATATTATATAATTATTAATTAATAATGGAAATCGTAGTAGTTTGAGCTCACGTTTTTTCAAATCCTTCGTAATTGCCCCGAGTAAATTCACAATATTTCTCGTGTTTTCCAATATATGACATCAGTTTTATTTCTGACAGCAGACTCCTCAACTGATTAGGATCCGAATCTTTTGTCGTTTTTACTGCTACAGTAAATGCTCCCTGCTTGGTTTGTAGTTTACCGGGAAGAACGACACCAAATTGTCCTTGCCCCAGAGGGTTATCATAATCTATAAATTAGCATCACCACACATTTGAATTATTTAACCCACATTTATTTAACTCATTTCGTAATCTCTTCTGCTGATAAACACTTTGAGTATTTTTATGTACCAATTAAAATATCCCCAGAACTTATTTCAAAAGTCTGATCATAACGATGATAAATTGCTTTGGTTGCACCGTCACCACATTTTTTAATTGCGTCCGGGTTCCCTTTGAAAAAGCTATCCACTTCCTGGTCAGTAAAACCACCGTAGTACTGTCCGGGCTAAACACAAATGGGGCAAGTTGAGACATCGACTTGTGTAGCTTTAAGGTAAATAGATGGCTTCATAAATATGTACCTTGAGCTGTCTTGAAGTTGTGTAAAAAATCCAAAAAATTATCGCCAAAACACCAAAGAGAAGTACAAACCCTGCTCCAGCTAGTGTCATAGTCAATTTAAGGGATTCTTCTGAAAAGAAACAAAATGTTAATTGACATCTTTTCACCCAAGATTCACAAATACAAAAAATTCAATAATGTCACGATGTGTGATATTATTTACAATTTTTTTACCTTTGACATTGAGGGTGAAAGTTTTCATTATAGTGCCTCTAAAATTGGTAGCATTACAGACAAAATAGGGACTGGTCATCAAAGAAGCTAAGCTCATCCAGCCAAATATACACTTTTGTTAAATTCGCAATAGTACGGTCCATTTGTAGATTTTGAATGTATTCCTAGAAAGTGTGATTAAAAACAAACAAGTAAATTATATAGTCTCTGCTTAAATTGTTTTTCGTAAATTGGATTTCTGTTTTACGCACCTCTCCATTTTTAAGCCACATAATATCTGGCGTTGGAAACCCTTCTGCTTCGCAAACAATCGACATATTTCGATCATTGACGTAGAATGTTAGTGTGCTATTTGTTGGGTCTATAAAAGCTGGGGGTACAGAATCTGTGAGAAACAAAAATAAAATTGTTTCAATTTAATAATAAATAATTATTTTAATTATCTATATAATATATACCTGAGCATAAAAATAACACAAGTCTACTTTTCTTACCTTTTACTGTCACCTCCAAAGCATTGTGCACCCAACCAGTTTCATTCCAAATTGGGGAATAACATAAAACAGAAGAAATGTCTGGTCTTGTAATTTTTACTTTCGCATCTTCTGCGATATAAAAGTCCTCTTCCGACACCTGAGACCCTATAGCTGTTTTATACAACAAATTAAAATTTTAAAAGTTATTGAAATAATAAGGTACACGATTAAAAATCACTCGTATGGTTTACCTTTAGCGTCTGCACTGATCATGGTGCCGTTTATAAGCTGAAATTTCCATTGGAATCCGCGGGAAAACAAAAATCTAGAAGCAACGCAGCGTAGCTCAATCCATTCTCCAACGAAAAAGACATCATTTTCCGGTATTTCATGTAATGTGGCAACCTGCACAAGTTCGTCGTTGGATACACTTTTCCAATTTTGTACTGCGTGGGTGGTGTTTATGAGATTAAAATTATGGATTTACATTATTATTAGTAATTATTTTTATTCACTGTTGGTCAAGGTGATGTTTGATGTGATATACTTCACTTACCAATACGTCCATTCAGCCCTATAAAATACATAACCTCTGCAGAAGGTTCAAAATTAACAGCAGAGCACTGCACAACGCCTCCATTTTTGTTTGCAGCTATTGTCGCGCATCCTAAATCTATGGGAAATCCTATTTGAGCATAATTCGACTCCAACGTTTTAGAACACCTGTCACCTCGAACCGAGCAACGGCATGGAGCACTACAATAAGGGCTCTGTATAAAAATAAATAAAATGGCAAAACAAGTTATTTTCTATAAGTACCATTTTACCCCAAAAGAAGAAAAATAATAGCTAGCGTATGTTTATACTTTTAGTACCTTGCTTAAACATTTACGAGCAAGTCGGCAGTCGATGGGTGTATTGCAATCTGCACTTGTCACAATATTTGGGTTTTGACTAGAAGAGTTACATATGAATGACTGGGTGGCTATACGGTCCTGAACTATATCCAGTCGACCTTGAACTATCGGGTCGTGGAAGAAATTATCTGAAATAATAATTTGAAAAAGTCATGCATTTTTTTGTGTATCGACCTTTTGTATTTTTTACTAAAACTATTTTTTTAAATACTATTGTTTACCAGTTGGCTGTTTTACATGAACTATAACATCGTAATTAGTTGAATTCATGGCAAGACATTTGTACTTTCCATAGGGGTCGGGATATTTCCTGACATGCAAAAGGAATCCCCGTTTGGGATCATAAGTAAGATATTCTCCAATTGGAAGACGTGTGAAGCCCTATAGGTGTTCACCAATGTTTTGCATTTAGTCTCGCATACCTCATAATGTATTTTGTACAACGCCACAGAAATATTGGGATTCGTCACAATGCAAGGTATAGTGACTATTTTATCATGAATGTCTGTATCAACCTCAATTACTTCGTGCCCAATGTCTGCATGCAACAAGTAGGGTGGCGTTCCTCCTAAAAATAAATTGACCGCCAAAATTACTTCCAGTGAAAACAAAATAGACAGACCTCCATCCATGTCCAATTTAAATCAATCAATATAATATATATCATTTTTAATAATCATCTGATTTTATTTTCTATACCATGAGCAAACATATACAAAGAAGTTGAGAGAATGGGTTCCTGTAAACTCCAGCAAGTGTATTCTCCAGTAGATTCTCTTTGAGTTTCCACTGTTATGGCTATTGAGTAGCAGCTGGGCATCCGGGGATCATCATAAGTTATCCTTGTCGTCTCCACCGATTGCAACTTGTTTATCTATTTTGTACATAAAATGTTAGCATCATTTTTTCTTTAAATTCCTTAAAAATAGAGAAAGACTGATAATGATTGTTAGTGATAATTGCTTAATAAGTTTGTTCTCCGACAAGTGTATTCTTAAATCCATAATAGCGTGAGAAACAATGCATTGTTTTTGCTGCCACATGCAATCTTGCTAAAGGAGACGCATGACGCATCCATGTAAAATCATGTACCAACACTAATGCATGCCGAGCAAAACAAAAATCATTGGAAAATGACAACCAGACAGACATTCTTGCTTATATATTTTCAATCCTTTGTCTCTGCATTATAATCATCACTTTACGGAGCGTTGTTCAAGGACTAGTCTCTTTCTTAGGAAGATAACCCTTTTAAAGTATTTTTCTATGCAATTTTAACTTTTTAATTTTATTTAAATTATAGAGTGCAAATACGCCAAGAAGAGACGGAATATTATATATATGTAGGTATATATAAACCTAACATGTTATTATTTTTGGAAGAGAGCAAATAATAGACTTGCATTGAATTGAGAGAGAGAGACACGTTATTGAAAATATTTCTTGACAGTTATCATTATCATATCAGATTCACGATACTTTTTTTATAAGCATCAATTTATCAATATTTTTTGTATAAAAATAAAATCGGAAAGGGTAAAAAAATAAGAAGAGAAAGGGATCAACAATCCCATCCACTTACCAGGTGTCCATCGAAATTGAAATCGATAGGGCTGGACGCTCTACATTCAAGTACCAAGTAAATCCTGCCAAAAGTCCAGATTTCCCTTTTNTCGTCGTAAGAAACATTGGCGGATCGGAGGAGAGACTCTGAAGTCAAAATGGAAAATCGTGGCTCTTGCGTGCACTCTGCTGGAGCCCTCGTACCGGTTTCACCACCAAAGCCATGATTCCCTCGGTGTTGGTACTGATACTCCTCAGGATGATGATGATGATGGCCTTTTTCTTCGTCTTCTTCGGCCAAGATACCGGTATTATCATTATTATTATCAGTGCTATTATCAATATTATCATCCTCCTGATTGTTGTGATGATAATGATAAGTATCATTGTTTGTTATGTTGCTGCTACTTGTTTGCATTTCGTGCAGGTAATAAAGCGTCCCCACCACCAACATCACTAGTGATTAAGGTACTACAAACAGTCCCGAATTGGTACGCAATTATGGAAATTAGAAGGGCATTTACAGCAGCAGGCATCAAACTTGTTATTATAAGGTGGTGGTGGTGGCGGCGTTGGCGATGATGACGATGATTGATACTACTACTGCGACACAAGTAGGAAGTCGAGTATGAAAAACCTGGATTTGGGAGAACCATTTCTGCTGAAGGATTTTTTGTTCACCTTTTAGTTATATCACGGCATACAGAAAGACATGAGGATAATATGTACAAAAAGGGTTGATTCTCCTGAGATCAAAATGTGATTGTTGCGATGATATGTCTACGCAAATAATATGCATGCACCTTTGCAACAAGTGTTTAGGTAAAAGTGTTCCTTGGAAAAATCCAATTGCTTTCCCTTTCCTCTTTTGCTTCTTCTTCTTTTTGGATGATAATTTCTTAAAGAATGTTGTTTTAATTTGTTGAGAGTTTGGGTTGCGTGCAGCAAAATGTGCAAAAAAATCACCGTTTTTCCTCGTATCTCAGTTTTCTTGTTGCAATCAATCTTCAACAAATTCTCTTACTTTTCTTGTTGCCCAACTTATAAAGTGTCAGGAATATTTCATCTTCTGAAGAGAAAATTGATCTGAGAATCTCATCTTTTCACTTGCACGTTTTATTTATTTATATTTATTTATTGTCTTTTAGACCTTGTTTGCATTAGATCACTTTTCACACTTTAAATCAAAATTGTATTGTGTATTGCTGGTATCAGGAGCAAAAAAGAAAAATAACACTTGCAAGTTGCAAACTTTTTATATTATGTTTATTATCTTTTCACGCTGCGTCTCCTTTTCATAGAATCACACAAAAAATACTCATATCAGCTCAATTTATCAGCCAAAGCTATCTTGTTCCGATCAACCGATAACTTTTGACTAAAACATAAAAAAACTCAAACACCTTACTTTGAACTTTTGATAATAATTTGACAACTCATCATTTCTAACAGGCAAGTTTAGAAACTAGACTAGCAATCCAAGAACAATGGGAAATCAAAGAGTCCGATCCATCAAAGCAATCATCGTTTTGTTCTTGTACGTGTTGACGTGCAATAAATAGTAGTAGTTTTTGTGGTGTTACAAATAATGACCATGTTTTTTTAGTTGTTTCATTACAATCCAAACATTTCTTCTCAGCTTTTGGTAGGCTCATTTCTCCCCGGCTTTTAGGCTTATTGTTCTTCTTTCAAAGAAACAATAAAAATCGAATGGGATACAATAATTATAAAATATATATAATATCCAGTTTCACTCTATTTCTTAAAAATTGTTTTAAATTTTTTGTTGTTTTAATAGTTTGCTAATGAGTTTTCAGTTCACATATCATGTTACGCTATGATAATTAAGACGGGGATATGGTATTTTTATAAAAAACACTTGCACTAAACACAACGTAGGTACACGGTAGGTAGGTATATAGCTATGTACCAATGTAATTGACGAATAAGTTATGTGGTAAACTTGAACACACGTTTATAAACTCACAGTTTTTTT
>JAITYZ010000050.1:0-28133 GCA_027744595.1 Paronellides praefectus | reverse complement strand
GGGAAATAAAAGAATTACATGGAAAGGGAGGATGCTAATAATATTCAATTTGGACTTTAGTTGTGCATTTAGATTTAGTAACAGCAATACAGAAAGGAAGGAGAAATAAATACATTCATGACGATGATATGATTATATAAATGTAGTAATGAACTTAGTAGTGATGTAAACCTCCAAGGGAAAATGTTAGTAATTTTCTGAGTGAATCCAGGAATTTTGCTAGACAAAGGACAGGATAAATGTATAATAATAAGTTTCAGTGCAACAATATACGAATGTCAGTTTCGGCTTTAAAACAGTAAACTAAACTACTCTGAAAGTTCATGGCTTGACAAAGTTCATGAAAAATAAAAACTTCATAGCAATGGTCAGAATAAAGAATTCAGGGCAATATACAATATTTTTTACACATAAACTTGTTTAAAATTTTATACAAATTGTTGTAGCTATTTTGATCTAAAATTTTAAGAATATAAACCTTGAAATGAAGATATAGAAAATAAATTGAAAATTCATCGACAATTTAATTTTGGCCATTGTCAGTATATTTTTATGCTTTTGAAACTTAATTGATCAACGATATCCTAACCTGTAGAGTAGGTATCATATTTCTAGGAATTATTGATCCATGTTACGGCGTTTAACCAACACAATAATTGATCTCGCATGTTACAACACAATCATTATTTTTTATTTGTTTTTTATGACACGTTTCCCTTGTAAAACTTATAAATAAATAAAACCAAAGTTAAAATTTTCCAGATAAATCTGAACAACAACAAGGATGTTTGATGGCTGCAAGGAAAATTAGGCAAATATTCACGTATGCACGTGTGCTGTACGTGAGAGATGGAAATTTACGAGAGGGAAAAGAATGAGTACCTAAGCATGTATATCATCCACAGATTGTTCATATTTCCAAATAAATAGAGAAATTCAAAGTTGTAGTTATTGTGGTTGTAAACCTATAAATATAAATACACGCAAGGTTCATTACTGTCAAGGTTCCTTTTATATAGACGCAGGCATACAATCATCATAATCACATGACCATGATCTCATCCCTATTATTATACAAAACTCTACACATAGTCTACACGCTTCCAGTTTTATCCAGAGTATAGCAATGTCATAAATGTTGGCAAAATATGGAAATGACAGTGATGTTTCCTTTCACCACACCAGTTTAGTTTAGTTTTCTGGTGCTGAAAGCCTGCCTGGTGAAAGCAGTAGATCCCTTTTCCCTTTCACGTTGCTGTCTTTAACTCTCGAGCAATTGCGACCAAAATCCCACAAAATGTTGTATTATGTCAGACCATAGCTTAGCACTAGAAAGGCAACTATACGAAATGTAGTACGGATTCTCAGAATCTCTGCTTATTATTTTGATTTGACTATTTTGTCAACCCTTTTCCATTTCACCACAACACATTCTCTAAAACATCGACAAACAGCACGCCCTACACATTTAGTAGCAAACTTGCCAAATCTTTCGAGCTCTTTAAAAAAAATGGATGATAACAGTTTACAACAGCATCCTTTTCCACATGGATCCATCCAGGAAGAGAGGATTTAGCATCCCCGTCCCCTCTTAATACTCAAAATGCTTAGCATACATCCATGTATGTATTATATTCAAAGCTTAACGACACAAAACTACCACAACTGCAATATCCCCACCGCGTCAGTTCTCTTTTTTTTTGTCGGGGGAAAATGAGGCGTGAAGTACGATTATTTTATCAAAAAACCAACCTATAGTCTCCATCAGCACTTGCCACACACACACACACACAAACAAACAAGAGCGTAACATAAATATACTACATATCATCATCATCAAAATGACTCTCTGTGTGACTTTACTTTATGCCTAACTGACTAAAAGTGAACCTTTTTCACTTTCATTTTACCCTTCCCCACTGCTTTGTTCACTTGACTTTATATCCACATCTCCTTTGGTGGTCTGCTCTCCAGTCCATAATACGACTTTCTCTCTCTCTCTTCTCTTCTCTTTATATTTCCCAGCAGCAAAAGTAGCATAGCAGAAAAGCTGTTTCTGTTGTTGTTGCTGCTGTTGCTCATTTTGAACGGTGGTCGGTGACGGTGGTGGTAGTCCGAGTGTATCATACCGTTTTTTCCCCTATTGTGGTGTGGTGCGATGGGAAGTGACCGTTGCGAAATAGCCAGCAGCAGAGTTGCTTACTTTTTTTATAAAAATGATCTCTCTGTACAAAATCTCGCACCAGCTGTTGCCATTTTACTTTTACCCATTTGATTCCTTCTAATATTTTTTTGCCAGAAGGGGTAAAAAAATGTAAGTGAACATATTCCCCTGTTGTCCGTTTCATTTATTTGCACACCCCCAAAAATATATATATATTTCTAAAGCCCAACAGCTCATGACGATGATACTAAAATATATATTTGTAGTAGTGTTTGGTCCTATTAACATTTTTATTTTTGTTTTGTCATGTGTAGGCATACTCACAAGACATTACGGTGAAAGTGAATAGAGTTGACTCTTTTTTCAAGTTAGTCTGGTCATTATGCAAAATAAGCAGAAAAAAACAAACTTTTTTTTTGTATTTATTGCGCAACAAGCTGGAAAGTAGAATACAAACTAGTATACATATTATTATTACTATTACATAACATACTGCCACTAGTGAACCAACTGAGAAATGAAATGGGAGATGAGATGAGATCGCAAAGAAGATGAATAAAATAAGCTATAAAAAGGATAGGAGAAGCAACAGAAAAAGAAGAAGAGGAGGAAGAAGGTCCCATGACAGTACCGTTTTGTAAATATACTGGAGCCTTTTTTTACAAAAAAAAATGGCGAAACGATTTTTTTATGTGCCAAAGGGACATTTTTAGAGAAAAAATGATGGTGTTGGTGACCTTATTTGCGCGCACATTATTATGAGCATAAAAAGATGGGATGATGGTGATAGTGGCAAAAGCAATAAGGAGAGAGGATGATGAGGTTGTTAAAAAAGAGCAGATGGGGGTTGTTCATAAGGACGAGTTATGTATATGTTGGAATGTGTGGCTGGATATTTTACAGCTTCCGGATATCAGGCTTCACGTATTTTCAAAAAAAGACAGTTATGGAATGTTAAGCATGAATGGCGCCATTAGTGGGAAAAGTGAAGTAAGTGGTAGCATAATGGCGGCCATTATTAACTCAACTTGCGACACACTCTTGTTATTATTACGATCTGTTATGGGAGCAAGAAATCTTTCAAAAACTTACTCTCTCTCTCTACTTGTTATTCTTACTCTGCTTATCCCGTTTTCCCTGTTTACGTTATTTGTTATTTTCTTGTGTAAAAAAAGTCAACTAGTTTGACTTGTACACTTTCCCCTCATAATAATAATAACAACCTTCCTCTCGTTTCTATAACCAAACTTGTGCTTATACACTTACTTCTTTTCCAAATGTAATGATAACTTGGAAGGATATAATAATAAATGACATCAACAACTCCGTTTTTTACACACAGCAGCGAAACTGAAACTTGTTTTCTTTAACTTTTTGATACCCTTTTGAAAAAATATAAGTGTATTTTGCAACATTTTTTTTGTGCAATTTCCCAAGAAAGCCATGAAAAAAGGATATTTTATTCTGCTTCAGTTGACACTTTTAAAATAGAGTTTTAGTCGACACACTTATACGGAATGCTAATAATAACAACCTTACATAATAAGAACTCATGTAATAAATTGGTATACAAATTTGAAAAGGCTTATTTTTAATTGGATATCTTTCTACGCGATTTCTATTTGCAGCTTTTATTTCGTATGCTTATACTTGTTGTCAATAAGGCAACTTTAAACGTCTAGTTATTTAATTGTGTGCATTAATTTTTTTAATTAATTTTGCATAATAAAAATTACAAAAATTGTAGCTCATCTCATTACTTTAAATTTTGTCAGCATTTTATCATAAGCAGATTACGCCCAACTTATCTAAAGCTTATGTCTTGAAGACGTTTGATTTGCAAAAAAATTGAAAGCGCTGAAATCAAGCAAACTTTGTAGCAGTTTATTTTTCTGGCAGCACACATGTTGATCATTTCAAGTTTCATTTGTATTTACTTCCATTTCAATTCTCCTCTTGAACTTGTCTATTTAACGAAAAAATAAGCGTGTAATTTTCACTTTAACTTTATTCATTTATCCATAAAATACCTATAATAACCAGTTATTAGCACGGGTCTGTTCAAACAGGTTTTGTCTGCTGCTACGTTTTTAGTATTTCCTCCCAACTTTTATTTTTTGTTTCCTTTTACCTTCACCTACGTTATTATGACTTTTTTATCTCTATTATTAAATTACATGATATCATCCTATATCCCTTTTTCATTGTATGTTCATCTCACAAAAAAAACTCCTGTTCCTGCACTGTTTTATCCATACGAATATTGAAATGGATAGAAAAGCATAAGATAATATACCTACCACCCAGCTTGATTCTCAGAGTTTCAGAGTTTCAGAGAGAGAGAGATTCACTTTGAGTGTGAGAGGAACCAGGAGACAATGAGATTTTTCTTGCAAATCCCATATCCTCTCTGCTTCCAACCAACCGTGTAAATTGCGAATTTTCTCTCTGGAGACTCAACACACATACATCCCCTTCCTATTCTACTTTTTTTAAGCATGTACGCGTTGCATATTATATGCAAATGAGATGATGCTACATTCTATATATATCTTCCTCCACCACCATTCCCACCTCCACTTTTCATCCTCATCATCATCGCTTTTTCTTGTCGGGAAAATCCAATTGAAATGTTCCCTCCAACAAAATATATCGTCATGTCCAACATGTAATAAGAGGAGAGAGCAGCAACCCAGATAAAACGTGATTATCATAAAAGTCTCTCTATCTGTCTTGTTCACTCCCTCTTATATCATTCATGCGAAAAGAGACTCTTTTTTTGCACACAAACTTATCCTTCTAGACTCGGCTCCCTTTTCAAGAAAAAATGGAACTTTAACAGGTCACAAGCACAAAAATGCAAAAAATATTACTTTCTAAAAAACCGTAAGCATTTTTCTGTAAGTTTTATAAGTTTACTCCTTGTATCCCTTGGGAATATGCAAAAAAAATGTTGAAACTTAAAAAAAAAATAGAATAACAATACGCAACAAAACGCACACATTTTTCGGCTTGACATGACATGAAAGTAAAATTCTTGTGCAATATAAATACTTTACTTATATGCATTACAAACGTACCTAAGCCATTTGTAGGTAGATTAGAAAGCAAAAAAAAATGTAAACCAGGTTTAAAAAACATTAAAACGTTGATAGGGTGAATTTTTCAGGANATCACATGTCGCAACAATTGTTCATAATTATTTTGTTTTTTAACCTTTTTTATTTTTATTTCACATTTCTTATCATGTGAACAACCCCACACTTATTGTAACATCATCACCACCACCGGTATTGTATCGCATTTCCTTCCTTGTAGCAACAGAGCCTAAACAAAATTCTTCTTTTTCCCATTTTCGCAACCAAGTAATTTAAAAAGACACTCTCTGCTTCAGAGCCAAAGGATGGATTCTTCTGGGAAGTCTTAAATTTTCGATGGATTTCCCCAATTTCTCCGGGTTTTTTTCTTGTCCCGAAGTACCCTCTCTTTTTTCTCTTTCGCGTTTGTTCTCAAAAAGATTTTTTTTTCCTTTAGATTTTTTCTTTGCTAGGCTCACCAGTAACTACATCCATATTAAATGTACATGCATATATATGCATTCAGCGTTACCCAAGCAGAATTATGCTACAAAGTCAGCACAACGTGTAAACAATTTTTTTTCTGCTTGTTTACACACAAGGCAAACAACAGGATCCGAAAAGGAGAAAAAAAGTACAATTTTCTGGTTGTTGTTGTTGTAGTTGTTGCAAAAAACTTAAACAGTTTAAAGGGTTTTGACTGTTGTATGTGTGCTCAATGCTGATTGTATAGATTGTTAAGAAGAAGAAACAGAAGAACAAAGTACACTTGAGTTTGTTTTTTTGAGTATTTTGTTATTGTTGTTGTTTGTGTGTCTTGAGAGCACACACAAACACACGCTTTTATTTATGTAAGTTATTTCATGAGACATTTTTACAAGACGAGACAAAATATAATAGGATAGGAACGAACAAAAGGATCTCTAAGGATCTCCTGGAATTATTACAACACAACAACGATGCGAAATTCTACTACGTCTAGACCTACAACATATATACATACAAGCTTACATACAAGCATAGATACATGCATGTCTTGTAAAAAAAAGAAGGCTCGCATTTTTTTCTTCTTTTTTGACGTTGTTAGCGCTCTTGTTGCTGTTGTCAAAAAGATCACAAGAGGAAGACGAAGCGAAAAAGAGAAAAACAAACACACGAAGGCAGCATTTAACAAAAAAAGTGTATTCGAATACCTTTCGTTTGTTTTTTTCCTTTTCGTGCTTTCTTTCCAGTTTTTCTGGGGTTTTAAGGAGATTTTCTTACGTATTTTTCTCATTATTTTTATGGAATAGTAAAAATAGCGTAAAATTTAGGCGCCGTAATTTTTATTTAGAAAATATGAGTTAATACACCAAATTGATAGATAAATATTTGCTTTGTGCCAATTAAATTCTATGCGTTAAAAAGTCAGTGTTTAATGTGTAGGGTAGTTTCATTAAAAATTCCTCAGTTTTCTTCTGTTTAAAATCGTATAATATGTACATGCATACAGTACGTTTATTTGGAGCATTTTTAATTCATTTAATAATGTGGGAGATGAAAACAAAAAGTAAACATAATTACAACTAAAAAATAACACAAATAATTACTACACATATATTCCCCAGTTATTTTTGAAAACTTGATAATAAATCCAGTACTTTATTCAAATAAGTACTTTTTAGATAAATAAAATAGTAATAGTTGAAATGGCCAGGGTTATAAGGGTTATTCCAATCCCTCCCATCATCATGTCAGTCCCAGGCTGCGGCAGCTTCAATCGAACTTTTTTCCCCACTTGTTTTGGGTGGGGGCGGCTTTCCACTGCAAAAGTCAGTTGTACAGGTGCACGCTGTAAGAACCGAAGAATCTGATAGTTTTTTTCTGGATGATGAAGAAGGCCCCAGTCTTTCTATTTGCCCTTGTCCCAACAACGTGCCATTTGGCTGTCCAGTTTCCCCATTACATTTAGTGTTTGCAGCCTTAGCCTCCTTCCAGGTGTAGTTTGTACACGACCCTAATACCGCTCCTAGCTCTGCCTCAACACACTTATCTTCCATATGACATCCTTTAACAAGTAGAAATTGGGTTCCTTTTTCACCATTCCATCTCATGGTGGAGCAAGCTACAATATTTTTATCACATTCCGTGTTGTCCAGAGGAATACAGCTCTCACCAGGTTTTTGTATGCATTGGATGCATTTCAAGGCTCCACAAATGTCAGGTGGATAGATCAACGCAATTGCGATGATGATGACCAACACGAGATGAGGTGTCTTCATCTGCATCACAACTTGACGCAGCTTTTCGTGATGATTATTTCATTTAAACGTGCCTAATTCAAGTAGGTGTTTGAATTTTGGTGGTAATTACTAAATTGCTTCTAACTTTTAAAAGACGACATATATTTTTTAGAATAGTTTCATGTCAATACTTATTATCTCGGGTAACCATGAAATTTTGATGCTTCTATAAATACATTTACCCTTTTCCTGTACAAATCCTCTCACGCCTTTTTAAAAAGTATTTTAACCATCTTTACTCTCCCCAGAGCTGAAAATTACGGAAAAGGAGAGATCTCTCTACGCTTTGTCGCTTTTTTGTTGAAAATTAGCAAAGTGCTCCCATTCACAAAAAGCTCTCTCATTCATTCATAAATGATGATCTTGTTCTTGCTTGATTATCGTCGTCGTCACCACGCCATCATCAAGATTATAGGCAACGTCTACTCTGCTCCTCTCTCAACCCAACTCGTTTTTATGCAGAGTTGACATTGACATCATCACACTCAAAAAAAAAGTAAACACACAAAACAGTTCCAACAACTTTTTGCTTTGCCTAACGAACGAAAGAAAAAAGAAATAAGCAACTCTTATTTTTTATCTTCCTTTTTTTCCTCTTAAGTGACTTGCCTTAAAGAGGAGCAATTTTGCGTTACAGTTTTGATGTGCCCAAAAAAAATTGTGAATCCAACTTTTAATAATATCCATTTATCTAAGCATTATGCTTTGCTCAACAAGACCCAATTGCATTGTCTCTGGTAAGTTTTCACACAGCAGCAGCTCTTGTTAGCTACGCACACACTTTGTTTATCATATGACGACGCGGTGCGGTGGTGTGTGGGCTTTCATGCCGTAAAAAATGCAAATTGCCTCCTTGTAGTATTCCACGAAAATCTCTAAAAAGAGAAGCGCTGGATAGGAAAACAAAATTGACTGAATAAATTTTTCGCAATAGACCCCATTATTTTACCTGATGCTCTCATAGCATAAGAAAAAGGATGCTTTTACCAGAAATTTCCCCCCATATTCCCATATATAAGTGATAGGCTGTTACAAATTGCATTAGGTCTAATTATATCCTGTTAAGAGAAAGTATATGGACATATGCATATTATGCTATGCTATGTAAAAAGTACCTATTTTGCTGCGTTACCCCATAAAATACATAAAGGACAAAGTAGTCGGGAAATTGAGTGCCTATATTACATTATTTATGAGCGTTTTAAGCTTAATTTGGCACAAAAGGCTTGAATGGAAGGAAGCTGGGGGGAAAAGCAAAGAAAAAATTCATAAGTGCATGCTTCACTGACGAAAGATAAGGACAACAGCGACAAATTCATTTTTTACTAAAAAACTTCATCTTTCAGAATATTACGCGAGGTACGATAGCAGCAGAGCTGAAACATGAAAGCAAAAATATATTCGCAGTTTTGTATATGGCTTGTTATACTAATAACTTGCTTTAATACGACGTTTAATAAGATGACTTTGTCATTGTCATTATTTACTATTTTGGGGAACGTTCATTTATTACGATGTGTTTGAAAATAAAATAAAAGTTTGCAAAATATTCAAGACGCCACCTTATAGTGTAGATAGACCCATAACAGTCCAATAAATTGTAGCTCATTTCAACCGAGAAAAATCTGAATCACGTTTGAGCTCCGCATCCTGCCATCACAATGCAATCCTTTTCTTCAATTTTGCTACCAATTTTTTAAGAATGCAAAACGTTTACACGGTAAAGTGAATCCCTCATGTTTCGACTATCTACATACCTACAGTACACATGTACTCAACTAACTTGGAATCTCTATCTAAATGCATTATCCAAAGAGATCATTGGCCTCTGGATATCTTGTCTGTTATTCCTCTCAAAACTTTTTCTTCCCCTTTCCATTTATTGTTAGTTGACTTAACTTTCTCTATTTTCCCCATCATGCAAAAATATTATTGTCTGTGGATGAAAAACTGGTTTGACTGACTTGCATATATTTTTGCAGCAGCCACTCAAAAGAGAAGCGACCTTCTTTTTCTTTACATCCCCGCATATGTATATATTTTTTTCTTTTTACCTCTACTATTTTACATATATCCCATATCATTATCATTTCACAATGCAGACCATTCCCCCTTTTTTATAACACCTCCGCATATCCTTCTCCTTGTCTGCTTGGATTGCTTTCTCTGTTATCAGTTTTATACTGTGTGGTTCGTTTCACTTTCACTCTTCCATTCCAGAAAATGAAGTATAATCCATACGCCCGCATACTTTGCATCTCTCTCTTTTTAAGCCGGTTGCTGTGTTCTGCTGCAGCGGTTATTATAATATTTACCATTTTGTACGATAATGCGGCAGTTTCTTCTCCAACTCTGCATAAATAATAATATGATATGGTCTTCTTCTGGTGAATTTGGCTCTATAGCTGGAGCCCACAATAAAATTTATGATATTATACCTACAAAGCCATAAGTACACATGTTATACATACATACTTGCACACATGCATGTAATACAAAGTTATTATTACATTTTTCCTTAAAAACATACAAGGCACTCACTCTCTCTCTCTCTCTCTTGCAAGGCAACTTTGATAGTCGATCCGCGAAAGAAAGTCAGACATGAAAAACTTGGGAGAATCACTTGAGCAGTTTACAAATTTACAATGTGCTTATGTTCCTCCTCATCTTCTTCATGCAGAATAAAAAAACACTGACTGTGGAATATGTGGGTTGCAAAAACAAATTCAACCAGAAATGGATACTGCGGTGATGGTTATGATATGATTATGATGATGATGGTCGAGGTTTTTTGGTGGGTTGGATTGATCTGTGGGCTGATGCAGCTGTTAAAAAAGATGAAAGGAGAGATTTCTCAAAAGCATTTTCCAGTAATAACAATAAAAATAATAATGTTAAACATATTTACTGGTTTATTGGGAAAATTTATATAATGATATGTGCCACAGGCCAACATAGTACCCGTACAAAAAAATTCATTAAATAACATCTCAGGTAGTACACATGTCCTTCTTCCACACAACTTGTCAAGCCATATCACTCGAAAATCATTTTGCTCTTTGATGATAAAAACTAATTTACTCGAGCTAAAAAATTAATATGGCGGGTGGAACAAGTCAACTTTGTAAATAACTCATTTCCAACTTATTTTTTTTTTGCTTCCAAAAAATAGAAACAAATCACGTCCAATTCACAACCATCATCATTGGCTCTCTCCATATCAGCACACTGCAGCACACTAACAAAAATATCATAAACTTTTTTCCCGCATTATTATTATTCCTTTGCCAGTATCAAAATCAGTTTTTATTCCCACAACTTTTTTTCCTATTCCCTTGTGGAAATAATAATCCACATTCACACAAACACGTGTATCTATCTAATATGTGTGTGGGTGGTCTTGTGGTCACTTTTTTCTTTCAGGTCATCATGCCCATATCTTCAAAAAAAACTTCTTTCAAAAAAATATTATTTACTTTTATTCTCCCATCATCACCCAGCTTTTCATTCATTTTTATCCTTATTCCACCTTTTGCCACTACTGCTATACAACCTAACATAGCTTTTTTTAACCTCAGAAAAATAAGGGAAAAAATTGTTGAAAAAAGGTATCATATTATCATCTTGCATCATCAAACTTGAATAGGGGCAAAAATTGAGTGTATTGGTGGTATCATCTGACTGGCTGCTACTCTTGTGCTTCACTAAAAAAAGAAGGAAAAAAACTTTTTTTCTTTGAAAAGAAAAGTTGAACACAAATAGGGAAAAAATGGTTGAAAATTGAAAACTTTTTTCGTTGTTGTGGAAGAAAAAAAAAGTTTAAAATATCTGGTTGGAAGATATATCCCTGCAATTGAATGTATGCTGTAGTATGGCTATTATTATGACAAGAAAGTATATTCCTGCTCAGATTCCCTAGTGCGTAACTGAGCTTAGGCACTGCTGCGACTCTCTCTGGTGTTTTGCTGGTTGGTAAAGTTGAAGTGGTGGAGTGGAGTCAGAGTCCAAGTTTCTTTTCTTCCTCTCTCGCACATTTTCTG
This sequence comes from Paronellides praefectus, assembly GCA_027744595.1. Lineage (NCBI taxonomy): Eukaryota > Metazoa > Arthropoda > Collembola > Entomobryomorpha > Paronellidae > Paronellides > Paronellides praefectus. Next base: position 16,570 of record JAITYZ010000050.1, on the reverse strand, counting down.
ATACAACAAGAAAGGAAGATGAGGACGAGGAGAAAGAAAAAAAGTTTTCGATTCTATCAGCCCTTCTTCTTCTCTTCTTCTTGTCCTTCTGCCTATTGTGTGTAAAGTTTGAGAGGAGAGAAAAGAGAAGAAGAGAGCACCGACCTTGCTTTTTTGCTCCTTGCTGTTTTGCTACTATGCTACCAACCACCACTGCTACTTGTTAGCATACTTCAGTCATTCATTCACTCGGTTTCTTGTTGGAATTTGAAACTTTTAAAGAAACATGACGATCAAGTGCAGTGCAGAGTTGAAAAAACTTGTAGACATACAGCAGTAGTAGTAGCACAGTTTCTTCTGGAGAGAATCTTCAAGTGGTGCTTTCCGAGAAATGATGATGCTGGGATGGGATAAAGGAAGTAAGCATTAGTTACCAGTGGGGATTTAATGTAAAAGGGAAATGAGAGGGATTTTTGGCATTTTTGAGGTTGCTGTTGGTTGAGTTCATTGTGAGGCTTAGTCATCAGTGGGTGTATACAATTCAGAACAAAGGTTTCAAGTAAGCTGTGTTGTTGTGGCTAAAGACATAAAAAATGTCACAAGGTCATATTTGTCCATTGTGCATGACGTATTCAGACAGTTAATTATGACTTATGACCTTGCTTGATGCTTGGTGATTTGATGAGTCGCATTTTTCGACGAAACAATTAAAACATTAAAAATGCATTGTTTTGTATGCAATTTACAATTCTCATGAATTTCGCCAATATAATAAATGAACATTGTACACCTGGAATACAATTTACAAAAGTAATTATTGGCGTATTTTGGTATAAATAATTTAAAGATTAAAAACGTAAGCACAATTATTATTATTTTTTAAATGTTTAGTTTTTAATGTTGGCTATAATTAACGTTTTTTATGACTACAGAAAATTTTGTTGCAATGAAATCCCAAGTTTTAAAAATCATTTCATTCGTTTGGAACATTTTACTCGACCTCCACTACACTGAAGGTGTCAAATGTCATCTGTGCGAATTTCCAAAAATATCAACCATGCCAACTCTGTTCAATTTGACTAAAACCCCTTACGTCAACTGCAATGGCACAGGAGCCCCCATTTCAAATCACCCATCCTTCCCTATTGAAATAGACTGTGGGAAAAATGGCTGCTTAAAATTAATAGTTAAAATGGGGGAGCGACTAATTTACGGATTGAAAAAATGTGACGAGAAGTACAGCATTGCCTTGTGTGTGGATAATTATTTGGGTGTGGATGACCATAACAATTGCAAAACCTTTACGGTTAAAGATTTCAAAGAAGCACGCAAGAAATGTTACCACCGGAAACAACATGAGCGGTACATGAGCGGCTGGGGATCATGATAAAAACAGACTACAACCATCAACATCATTTGGAGACTTTGTCTGATAAGTCGGTCATCCAATTATGCAGGTGTTTCGGAGACTTTTGTAACAGCGATTAAACTTTTCGTACCCAATTGAATTTAAAAAAAAATAATTGAAAAACCTTAAAAATATGAACAAAAAGATTGTGCAATTAAACATCCGTTTTTAATTTTTTACATTAATATGAGTCTCGAGTTAGTATTTAGGTACGTTCTACAGGTGTGGTCGAGGTTGTGTAAATCAAAAAAGGTTATATGGTTTGTGATCTTTAAATTATAATTCGAAAAGTACATTTCATTTTTTTGTAAACTCGACACAAAAGACAAATGCACGGGAATTAAAAATGCGTCAGTAGTAAACTATTTGTTTTTTGGTGCTTCTTTGTTTGTACCACCCGACCCACCTAAATCTTGCCATAGTTGCCTGGCATGCATACCAAACCGTTTATATTTAAGATCACAATTTCCAAAAACAATAAAAATATTAAATATTATAAAACAAAAATAATTTTTTGTGACATTGAGGGTTACACACAATTTTCAACATGGAGCTATCGAATATGAATCGCTCCATTACCTGTGTCATTGCATTATTATTTAGTATGTTGTGTAAACCAATGTTTCGCTGTAAAATGCTACCAGTGTTCACTAGCCGGCTACAAGAACTGTGACAGTGGCAAACCGTCCTCAGGTGATCCTCAAAAATTCCCCATCGAGGCCCCGAGTGACTGCGCAAATGGCTGCTCGAAAATTCTATTAACCCACGACGGAAAAGTACTGTCTGCTTCGAAAGGATGTGAACAACCTTCCTTCTGAATGCTTTGACAAACAAATTGGCCTTAAAGGCAAAGATGACTGCAAAGCTGTTACTACTGCAGGGTTTAAAAAGGTACAAAAGAAATGTTCTAAGCCACAAGGACAGAAGAGAGAAGGGGAAATAGGTGGGAGTAAACCATCATCAACGCCTGCATCGAAAAAACGACAAGGCTTATCAGACGACTACCCTGATAACAATTCAAGCTCAGCAGGTCAAGGTGGGAATATGGCAGCACCACCGGATAACAGCGTTATGGTCTTTTGTAGATGTTCAGGAGAGTTGTGTAATGGAGGGAGGAGCTCATTGAGGGCTGTTATTAGCTGGGCTGGAATGATGGCGGCGTTGAGTGTCGGGGCTGCTTTGATAAGCTAACCTGTACTATAATTTATACGAGTCCTAAATTTTATGCTTCCAAACGCAAACTCTAAAACATGTGTCTTTACAAATTAAAATTAAACTGGTAGCAAAAATTCATGACAAATTTTAAACCGGTATAAAAGTTTTTGCCTCCAAGCAGTAATTTCCAAAATTACCATAATCTTTTGTGTTGGGTTTGTTCATTATCAAATTGAGATATAAGGTGCATGGTTACATCCTTTTACATTGTTTTTGTTAAATTTCCAAAACTCGAAAATAATTATTTTTTAATGGTAAAAAAAATGTTTTTGTTTTTGACTGTTTGCTTGTAATTTTTAAAACCTCATACCTCGCCACTCGTTCATTCTGCTGACCGATAACTCAAGAGTAGAATGGCACTTCTGAAAGCACCCTTCCCCAACAAGTTTCTAACCTTGATCCTCTTGACCTTGGCATTGCCCCACTTTGATCAACAAGTCCATTGTGATGTCCTCCCATCCACAAAATGCTACTTTTGTTCTGAAAGAATAGGCCACTCGTCTTCCTACCGAAACTGTGACTCTGGGGCTCCTACGGCAGCTCATAAATCAGTATCAATCGAAGTAAAATGCAGGGCTTCTGATACTGGCTGTGTGAAGATGAGAGAGATGACATCAGGGAACCTGGTTGAAGTGGGCAAGGGTTGCCTCCACCAAGCAAAAGTTTCCAAGTGTGTGAGAGAGATGATGGGCGTGCCCAGTGTTGGTTGCAAATCCATATCCGGGAAAGAGTTCAAGAACGCTAGGAAGGAGTGTTTAAGTAAATTTGAAGGGAATCATACCAGTGACGAGAGGCCAGTAACAGCAGAAACCACTGGTGGATCAACAACAACGACAGTGTCGGCAGTCACTGGGGCTAGTAGTTCAGCAGCACCCGCTACAGATGCGGATCCAAGGGCATTGAATTATGTGGCAGACGCTTCCGTTGTGGAATATTGCACCTGCACTGGAGACTTTTGCAATGGGAGTAGAAGCTTCTTGAGAGGAAGTGGAATGATTCTGATTATTGGAATTGCCTTCACAGTTTTCCTGTCTCGTGGTTAGCAGTGCAAACAAATAATACACCTTTCCACCAAATTCCTTATACTTTTGAGAAACATTTTTTGTTCAAATCTTTTTACAAATGAAAAGTAATAAAATATTTTGAATTCTCAACCTTCCCCTCTCAAACGAAACTTTTTGATATTGAGGATATTTTTTTGCACTTGCTACTTTGCTAACAAGCTATTAATTAAGCCAACGCAACAACGTATTCATTTACTTTCACTGGACTCGATTTCTTTAGGTCCCCTCCCCACACTACATCTTCCCTTCAATTAAGAAATTGGCTACGGACAGAAAGTATTTCTGCCGTAAAAGTCAAGCAAATTTTTATTGCCCTAATAATAAGTGTATTTGTATGAGCGGCAAGCTAAATAGCTCACTTTGTTTACTCAGCCCTTCCCACACCACCACCTCCACACATGTCCCACACACACTTTGCTCTTATCCAAAAATCCACACGATCATCACAACGAGTGAAATTTTATTATCGCCAACATCCCTTCAAATATAGGTATACTAACTAGTAACTTCCCACAGCCGATAATTATCTTTTTTTTATCACTGCCACCCGATTGTCACATAATATTATCCCATTTCACTTTAGTTGCTTCCATATCCCATGCTTCCCATTACCAGATAATATGTAACGTTTAATGGTCTGGTCATGTCATCCATATGATGATGATGGCCATTATTACCAATCGTAGCGCTGTGGTGGTAGCAGCTTGTTCCTTTCTTCATTATGTATGTATATTGGTGCCATTGCAGTAGCACCCATAACTATTACAATAATAAGCTATAAAAACACGCCGTGTCCTCCAGAATCAATTGGGTTTTGACCACACAAACGAATAAGACGAATGGTTGTGTTATGAACCTAATGGTATTGGTCATGATGACAAACAGCAATGTTTTGGGGACAGTGATAAATGCTTACAATGTTTTATTCTGGCAAGCATTCCTCCGATTCCATCATCATTTTTTACTTCAAATCCACCAAGGCAATTACACTTTCACTTTTTGCCAAAACATGATTGAACGTGTCATTACATTAAGCTTTACATTAAGTCCTGCTTCCAAAAAAAAATATTTTAATGCTTTTTGCTTTTTAACATGCTTGTCTGCTTGTCAAACCAATGTGATTGCATAGAGAAAAAAATAATTTAGTTGAAAAATTATAAGAGTGTGCCTAACTGATTGATTGATTTTTTCTGTGCAGGTTTGCTAATCGTCATAGGTGTAGCGTTTTATCCCCTCGGCTGGGGCAACAAAGAGGTCCAAGATGCATGTGCCGAACAATCTGGCCCCTATGATCTGGGTAAGCTCAAAAAAAAAAAAGAAACCTATCCCGTACCATTTTATATTATCCAACAAAACCAAATCCACTCAATCGTGCAAACCCGGTATAATCGTGTACAGAAAACTATAGACATAGTAATTCCCTTACTCCCACGCAAAATACAAAACAAGCAGAGTGTACATTGTATTGTGTAATAGGTAATTATTAGAGCGGAACGATAGACATATGTGGACATGTTAGAATTACGGCCATACATCTGCTATTCACCCCCCCCCCCCCCCCCCTCCATACACACAACGAGATCCCCTTCAACAGTTCTTATATTACTTTTTTTTATGTATTATTTACCTTTTATATTTTCTGTTCAACTTAACCTTGTCACTTTCAATAATGATCTATCGTTCAATTTGATTGAATGATGAGAATGTTTAAACCTGTGAAAACACTCTCTCCACTCCATTCCGCAACAATAAGCTTTTTTCCCTACTTTTTCGCTCAAAAGCAAACAAAAGCAGAGCAGGGAATAAAGCATAAGGTTTTGCTATTGCAAAGGTGCAATAATGTAAAATGGATAAACTGGCTTTTATTCCTTAAGTGTCACCATCAATCTTGTAAGCTCTCTAGCTATATATTTACATGCATGTGATGATGTAGGTATAAAGCCGACAGGTGTACACATAAGCACTTCTCAAAAAGACGTCGTCGTCGTCTTCACCATTTTTTATTTGAAATTCTTTTTTATTTTCTTAATTCATTTTTTTTCTCAATCGCGGAAAAAAGAATCAGTCAAAATCACACAATTTTTTTTCTTTTTTCCCCATAAAAAATGGCTCTCCATAAAATAATGTCAATATTACAAGTTAAAGTGATTGAAGCATTTGAATTGAAGAACAAGTTTACTTTTCATGGTTATTGATGAGAGCAGCAGGAGCAGAAGAGTAAAAAGCAGTAGAATAATAAAAGGCGTAAAAAAAGATTTCTCATCTTCTCTTTTTTTTAACAGATTTTTTTTCTTCTCATTCTCAATTGCCGCCACTGCACTGCCACTACTGCTCCTTTTTTTACTTCACTCATTCATATTGACTTTCACTCTGTCTTTTTTTATTTGCTTGAACTTTCTCCCAGGAAAAAAATCTTTTTTTTTGTAAAAAAAAGAGAAAAAGATTCACTTTCCCAGTCACTCAAGTCAAGTCACATCACACACGCATATACATACACAGTAGTAGGTAGAGGACTAGTACCATTTTCCATTCCATTCTGCTAAACAAACAGTTTTAGTGAGTCAGGATCTCTATATCCACACATGTCTCTCTTTCAAAATCAGCTTTTCCGCTGAGTACTATCCCAAGAAATAAAAAAATCAATAAGCCAAGCAACGAAGCAACCAAGCCGCCTAACTAAAAACCATTTTCTCTTCGCGGTTCTCTGTTTTAAGTACTACGCTTTTCCTCCTCCTGCTACTGTATTTTTAATGTGTCTCTAATCCATCGTAAAATTGACCATTTTCTCCCACAATGATTTTCTTTCCCCGTCGCAATGTACACAAAACTTCCACATAGGTACTTATACAACCCAGCCAAATCCAAGTGACAATTACTTTCCCTTTCAATAATGGCTTTTCCCTCTCTCTCTCGGAAAGTCACAAAATCCCTCAAAATATAATAATAATAAATGGTAGGGCTCATGGGAATCTAAAGAACAGAGGATTTCATTCGATTCGGTTCGAGTTTTTTTACCCCATCATCCCTTTTTCTCTCAAATACAAACCTAGGCAATTATTAGCGTCAAGTCAAAGCCAAAAAGCTACTACATAAATTGTTTTTATATTGCTAATTTATTTGTTTTTTTCTTCTCTTTTATATTTTTGTTACAGGTCCTTGCAAACTCTCCTGGTCAATGTACCTTCTCGCCGGTGGGGTATTCCTACTCTTTTTGTGTTTCGGGCTCAGTTTCAAGGCGTGCCGGGTGAAGAAGGGGACGTTCCGAATATGAGTTTGGAGTTCGGGCATGCTGTCCCAGGGTCATTTCTTGTGAAAAAAAATCCAAAACTACTTACAAAAATATTAATCTTTTTGAAAAGAAGCAGAAAAAATATTTTCCAAAACTAAAATAATTTAAGAAAAAAAAGAGATATATTTTTAAGAAGACTGTCGACGCTATAAAAATACTACACACGCATGAATGAAAAAAAATATTATCAAAAGGGAAAAAAATTATCAATTTTTTGTCATTTAAAAATAATAATTATATATTCAAACGGAAAAAAAATTATATATAAAAATTTCATAAATTATGTACATTACTTTTAAAAAACATTAATTTTAAGATACGCCCCCGCACACGACACACTAAAAATAATAATAATAATATAAATGAATAATTTATAACATTGTAGTATTCACGCGCACACATGCATATAAAAATACATTTTCTACTGAAAAGAGTCATTTTCACACATAATTTATCAATATACCATTGGTTTACTACCAACTATACCTACCTATAAAAAATACCGTATAAACTCGAATACAAACACTGGTCTTTAAATACAATGTTTTTTTGTATAGAAAAATAAGAAACGTACAATTCACACATCCTTTTACAAATCTCAATACAAATACCACATAAAGTACATATAATTTACTGGGCAGAGAGAGAGAGAGGGTCACTCTTTATTTTTACGACCATTTTTCGTCTTCAACTCGTCAAGTAATAATTTAATCTGGCAAGTCGTGTGTGGTTGGTTCTGATCCTATTGACATGTCGTAAAAAACTTTTTTTTTCTTCTTTTTCTAAATGAATGGCAATGAGTTTTCTCATGCTTTAGTGCCAGTGTAGAGATCCTTTAATACCCCCTCGTTTTCCATTTGGAGTGCTTTTATTATTATCTTCAAGAAAATATATACCCCTCAGCTAAGACCAAGAAGACGTAACGGCAATAGCCATTAAAATCAGCACACCATGCCACACACAAAGTAATAATAAATGTAAATGTGCAGCAGAGCACAGGATCGACAAACGAACAGTATGTATTTTTCTTCCTCTCCTTTTTTTCTCTGCTCTGCTGCTATCCATTTCTTCTTCTTCTTCGTCTTTAAAGAAAATCTTGAAGATATAGAGCACCATTTCTTTTGTAGGATTAACAGCACAAGTGCTCCTTGTTCCCCATTTCTTTCTTTCTTCGTTTGAAGCTCTTTAGAACATAATATATATATTTTAATGCTACTTGTTTGCTACCCTATCATTTCTTTAGCTGTGTATACTCAACTAATATGAGTTTGTGTGCGTATTTCTTGAAGGAAAGGAAAAAAAGCGATAAAAAAGCTCGCTTTTTCTTCCAAGACATTTTTGTGAGTCAACCATTTTCTTTCCCTTCTTTTTACCGACATCAATCACCGGATGAGGTTTTTTTGTAACATGAACTGTGTGGAACTCTGCAAAAATGTAATGTTGAATGTGTATGTGCCGTTTCCGTTCCTATTTTTTTGGAGACAAAAAAAAAATAAACGATTGCTAGCCTTCAACTCAGCAGGAGATCCTACACTGCTCCTACTTCTCTCCAAAGAAATCTGTAAAAAAAACGCTGTTCGAAGAAGAAGAAATGATGTTTTCTTTCTTCTGCTGCGGTGGGTTTACTTGCAAGAACTTTTTTTTCTGTAAAAAAATATATCAAAAGGAATGTTATACCTTTCCCTTTATCAACATGGCTCTCTCCAAAAAATATACAAGGTTTTCTTTAAACAGCAGCAACACAAGTAGGAGTAGTAGCGCCAGGGAGCAGCTTGCGTTACTACACAATATTATTATTACACCAACTCAGCAAAAAAAGTTTTTTTTATTTAAAAAATGGAAAAAGTAGGATGAAAAGAGACAGAAATATGTATTTCGCAATTCCACATGCCACCACCACCGCGGCGAATCCCTCAGAGTCGTTACGAGTATTGACGTGTGGCTGTAATCGTTTCAACAAAAAATATCTCTCCCTGTCTCTCTCTCAAGAAGAAGAGAAGGATGAGGATAGGACAGCAGATATCCATTTTTATTATTATTATAACATAACGTAAAAGCTATAAAAATAGCCATTACAAAATCATGTTCAAACTTTCTTTTAAACAAATTCAGGTTTGAATTTGTACATTTCCTCTCTATTTTATTAACCGCCCATATGAATTTCAATCCTTACTGTTATTTCACCTTTTACGGTATTCATCATTAAACTTTTTTTTGTAATATAAAAAGATATATAAAATGTGCATATATTTATATCTTATCCATGAATCAGAAGAAGAAGAGGGAACAGAAGCGATTTTCATCATCACACTTTTTTCACGTTTCACTTGATCTCCATCAACCTTTTTCCCTCCTCCCACGCTCCTATTGCATAATACACAGCCATACATACATAGCACCATTGTCATTTTTATTTATGGGTTGAACGACATGTTCATCTTATCCACCACCACCAACCACCACCACTACCACCTGGATAACATTTTATATGAAAAAATGATACAAAATATTACTCCCATTATCATCATCATTTACTATCACATCACAATATTCACAAAAAACTACAACAACAATACCTAAATATCATCTATGCTCATATTACTTAACAATAAAATACATTTTGCTCTAAAAGTTTTGAGTCATAAAATGAAATGTCTCTTGATCTTAAAAAGAAAACTGGAGTGTCCCATGAAATGAAAAAGTAAAAGAGAGAGAGAGAGAGAGAGAGAGAGAGAGAGCAAAAAGAAACACTTGAACTGATGGTAAAAACATATTAGATATATTATACATCAAATATTATTATTATCTGTCCTTGTTTGATAAGCATGGAGTGTAGTAGTGTCACTCTGCGTCATCGTAAAATATTGAAGAGTTTTTTTCTTCAGTCAAGTGGAAAAACGAAAAAAAAAAAAGTGAGACTCTAAAAACATGATAACAATTTTCCAACTTTTTTCTATTACCATTTTTGAGATGTGATGTGGAAGAAAAAAAACAAAGTGTGCTCATAATATATTATTACATTTTTACATACAATTTGTTTTTTTTTCTTGAATTGAATCTCAAGGAAAAAAAGTAATGTTCTTTTTTTATCTACGTTTTTGTGTATTTTGCCATGAGACATTACTGGGGTAAAAGAAGAAGATAAAAAATGGAGAAATCATATATTTATTTTGATAATGGCATCTTTAAAAATGCTTGCAAATGGGTTATAGAAATAAGCTTATTCATAAATTTTGCACAAATTTCTGCATTTTGATTGTCAATACATTTCTTTTGAAAAAAAGAAGGAGGTCAAATAACAAATAATTTTTATTTTATTATTAAAACTTATAAAGCTTCTTTCTGATAAGTTTGTGGGAAAAATCTCAATTATTTTACGACACTCCCACAAAAAATATTGTAAGTTGATGTTGATAACAATATCAATTTTATTTTTTAAAATATTCATTGAAAATTTATTCTTTTTTTGCAATTTTATTTTGCATGATTTGCCCATTTTCATTTTCCATACCATTACCATCAACCATCAGAGTTTTGCAAGCATTTTTAAAGCTGCTACATAATGTAATATTGTTCCTTTCTTATTTTCTCTCTCAAGTTTCCCGAGAGCAATTCTCATGAATTTGTTATTGAAAAAATAAAAAATTTTACACGGTTTCTGTAGTTTGGATTGAGGATACGGATGAACGCAAAACTATTATAATATTGAATGTTATTATTACGGATCAGGAAAAGAAAAAAAAAGTAGATAAATGGAATCATGGGACGACTTGAAAATGGATGGGATTATTTGACTTGACATGATGCTATAAACGACAAAAAAATATGTATCAAAAATGAAAGGAAAGAGGTATAAAAAAATATGTAACAAGGTACTTTGGCAAAATGTAATAATAAAAAAACTTACTCTCACATAAAATATTATAATATTTTCAACATTGTTGAAAAACATTCATGAAAAGGATCATAAATGAAATTTGCAAAAATGTTTAATAAAAAGGGCTGTTCTGGTAATCCAAACTACTTGAGACGTATAAAAAACGGAGATCAGAAATAAAATAATATCCCAATCGAATCTTAAAATCCAGGGATAAAAAAAAGTTTGCATTTTTCATGCGAATAGAAAATATGTTCATCTTCATCATCATAATAATATCCTATTTGAGTCTCTTTCAACAGCCATTTACATAAGTACTTGATTTCTTTTGGCAATATGCTGGAAAATGCGGATTCAGTTCGATTTGCAGCGCCACAGCGCAGCGCTGAGATATAAAAAGAGATGTGCATAAAAAAGGAATTTCTGCTTGTCCAGGTGAAATAATAAGTATGAATATTTGATGAGTAAATTACAAATTTAATGTGAAAAAACGAGTGTATATCACCGAAATCTACAGGAAAAAGTAATCAGGTGTAAAATAGGTAACATAAAATTAGATATCATGTCATCATCATTATCATGAGGTGTACTCCCATATATTGTTTTACGATAGCGTGTAATGTATTTTCTATCAAGTTAATTATTTTAAAAAGTCAAGTAATTAACTTATATAAACCTACCATACTAAATATTATTAATTAAGAATGCCGATATGAACGAAATTAGTTTGAATATATACTCTACTATATTAACTATGTATAATAAAGTAAGTAAAGTAATTAATCTAATTAATGATAAGAAGGAACTTAACAAATCAGTACACTTTTATTGCGCTAAAATGTTTCAATTGCAATTGAGTTCTTTTTTTATAGTAAAAATGATAAATTGTATAATGCACATATTTAATACACTTTTATGTGCGTTTATCTTATATTATTAGCGAATTACTTCATCTATAAATATTATAAACTCTAATTAATTGTAAGATTGCTTTTTATAAATTAAATGTAAATAATACACATATTTAATGTATGATACATTATGTATCATATTTATTTGCTATGTATTATTAATTAAGTTTAATGTTATATACCTAACTACTTGTATAAAAATATATTATATGATCGATATATACGTGTATAAATTTTTATGCATTGACAATAAAAAAAAGAGAAGAAAATGGAGATTTATCATAAGAAATCTGAAAATTGCGTTAAAATATCATTTACATTACCTAATAAACTACGTTGCATAAAACATGGTTTCACGTTCATTCCAACATCACAGCGTCATGTCATTATCATATGTGAAAGTATCATCAACCTGTCCCGTTACACATCGAACAAGTGCAACACACAAGTTTTATTGACGTTTTACTTAACCATAAAAAATACAAATCTATTTTCGGATGTTGTTTTATTGTTTTACTTTCAACAAAAATACGTAGCTAATATGTTAATAAATTATAGCAACCGATTTGAACATCATATGAGCTTACAAGGTAGTCAAACTTTTTTAACATGAATTTTTTTTCCTTTCCATTTTAAAACGCTTATCGTAATCATCATCGCCATTCACTATCATCAAGCTTGCAAGATCATTAGTATTTTTTCATGCATACACAATACCCAAATTTTTTTTTTGATTTACAATAAAATGAAATGATTTGTAGAAAAGTGTGTCATTATTACCATACTCATCATCATCATCATCAACCAATGAGAGCCTACTAATGAGCAGAAAATTGGTTTTCACTGACGTATAAAATGGATAATATATAACAGAAAAAAAGAGAAAGATAGATATAGCGAGAAAGTTGAAACTGACATTATTTCCAATTCTCATAGCTTCCCATTATTATTATCATCCAAATGTGCTGGAATTCATTATATTTTTCTCTGGAATATCTGTGTCAAGCAGCTCCACATTCAAGCGTTTGATCGTTTCTCACAAAATTAAATAGAGCACGCTTCGGATTTTTCCCATGCATTATGCATTCATTCAGCACATATACCTATGTAAGCTTGTTTTATAAATTACGAAAGAAAATGGCAAAGTTTGACGAGATTTTTTTTTACAAAAAAACCAGTTATAATTATAGTACCCCGCTATAACTTATCTATTAATATATTAATATAACTTTTATATGCTTGACTACCTACCTTCTTTTTTCGCAATTTTTCAATGCATGGCATTCCATGACATGAGGATGGTGAAACTAAGATCTATTTAACTTCCCCGCTGCCACACAAAACCATTTCCATCCACGCTAATAAAATATACCTACCTTTTTGAATCTTGTGAAATAAAAGTGGAGCAGCAAAGCCAGGAAAAAGAAAATTTACTTTAATTTTTGTCTAGACAAAAAAATATATTTGTGGGAAAGAGTTAAACTTTTTAATGGCTTTTTAGGAATAAGCCTATTGCTTGGAGTTTCTTTTGGAGCATTTTCAATTTAAAAGCTTGAGGACCACATGCCATGCTCATGCAATATATTAAATATGCATTATGCAATAATACCACCACATTGTAAAAAAGCGTAACAGGTTTATTTTCACATTTTCATTATAAAAGTTATCATCATTTTCATCAACGTCACCATTAAAATTTTATATATTATTTTACACAATCCAAAAAAAAATTTCGAAACTTTTTGGCACACACGCATGGGCATGACCTGTTTTTTCATGGAACGATTACTAAATTTTCTCTGGGAATAAAAAAATAAAAGTTTTTTTTGAAAAGTTGGAAAAAGGTTTAATTATGTCATGTGACATGACTCATGTCACCCATGCAGAAAGCAACAGGATATCAGCATCAACTATTCATTTTCCAAAGAAACCGCACACTTTTTTTTGCCTTTTTACGTAAAATCCAGTCTAGTATGAGGTAAATTAAAAAAGGTTCTTATTTAATTGGCTACATACACAATCATTAGCTTAGCTACATAGCAATTTTGCAAGATTTAAAAGAAATTGAGTCTGGTTATTTCCCAAGATGCTTAATTAAGCAAACAACTTGGATCCTAATTTATAGGACGGAGGTACTAGACCGCGTGAGTATTTTTTCCATGAAAATCCGCTCAATTTGCTCATTTTGTATTTTACCACCTATTTTTACAATCATTCCACTCAAATAAGCATGTTGAGAAATTCCAACCAACTTTTCCTTTTTTGTCAGACAAACATCAAGACAGGCATTTTTTTTCCATGAAAATCCGCTCAATTTGCTCATTTTGTATTTTACCACCTATTTTTACAATCATTCCACTCAAATAAGCATGTTGAGAAATTCCAACCAACTTTTCCTTTTTTTTCTCAGACAAACATCAAGACAGGCAGACAGAGAGTTCAACTCGGATAATACAAGTTGATATCCCCAAAGAATTTGCACATCCTCCCATCTTCTTTCTAAAACCAAAAAAGCAAAGAAAAAAGTGCACTGCTACAACTACTGCTCCTCTACAGCTGCTCACCTTCACATCTCTTTTTCTCATCTTCTTCTTCCCCACAAATCCTTCCAAAACACTTGCATTCATGCTTTCACTCATATACTCATGCATTCATGCAAAAATTCCCTGATGAATTTAAAAGCGTGCACTGCATTCTCAAAAAAAAATATCCTAACCATAAAGAATAGCACAAGCATAGCAGAATGAGGAAAACTCTAGCAAAAATTTATCATTCTCTCTTTGCAAAAAAAAGTGGGAGGCAGAGAGAGTAGCAGTTGAGTTGAATGGGATTTTCAAGAGGTTTTATTTTATTTATTTTTTGCAATTTTATAAGATGAAACATGTGACTTACAATCAGAGCAGAGCAAAGCAGAGAGAAAAAAAGAGAAAAAGAGAAAAGCAAGTTGAGTGAGTGTTGTGTAGGCATTGTAGACGGTTGTTAATATTGCTTGCAGCAGGTAAAGCTCTAACCGCTTGGGTATTACACCATTGCATCAAAAATGCAGAACAGACCACTTCCTTTTTTCTATCTCCCATCAACACACACACACATATGCGGGTAGTGTAAGTTCACATTTCCCCATAGGCAAATGGTATATAATTCAGTGTATTGACCAAGTTGGCTATAGTTGCACAATCTTCATCAACATCATGAACAGGAGCAGTAGCAGCAGAAGCACTAGCCTTATTTCTTTCACAAGAAATTCATTACTAATTTAGCTTGTTTCAGCACTTTCCTTTTTTTTTGGTGAGCATCAGGAAGAAATACTGTGATAACCTAGTTCTTTATTGGTTCTTTATGTCTTTTTCCTCTCTTTTATTTGGTTGCTCAAATTTTCTCTGTTGGTAATACAAATGGATATATACAAAGAAGATGGAAAGTTGCAAAGTTTGCCCTGTTGCTAAACAAATATATTTATACTATTTACCTATAAATGAAAATAAAAGCAACTTGCTGCTATACATGCCCTTGTTTTGTACTGTTGCTCCGATGCCTTTGGTGAGTTAAAATCAGAGGAAACAAATAAATGGGAAATTGAAGAGAGATAGTTCATTTGTTCTATATTTCCTTATTGCCTTGCGTCTATTTGCGTAATATGGAGAATTGAGAAATTCTTTTAAAACTTTGTTGGAAAATGGGAGTGCAAAAGCCGATCAAAATGTGCTCTCAGTTTATATAAAAATAAGGTACAACACAACAGGAAGTAGGTGGCATGCATATTTTTTTTCATTTTCTTATGATAGAAGAGTGCAATTAAGTGCATTTGGTGCAAAAAATTGAAAAGCAAACAAATTTAATTTTAAAAATTCATTGTAAACTTTTGTGCAAATTTGAACGCTGATAATTTAAATTAAAAGTCATCAAAATTTAGGAAATTAACAGATTACAATGACTCACTTCAATAATTATTATTTACACCGAGTAGATTATGAAAAATGAGTTATGTGTATTTATATGTTTAGGTAGTGATTACTGATTAACTAGTCATATTTGTAACAAGAAGTGAGGAGTCAGTGGGTAATTTTGTGTTTTGCAAATTAATCCCCCACCCACCCCTGAAGACGCCAAACCCGTATTACATTACATAATGGAAAATAGTGGTCACTTTATTTCCAACTCTGTTCTTTCCAACTTTCCTTTTTGTATCCAGTTTCCTTTTACATTTCCCCCTTTTTCGTTTTCCCCACTCTACTTACAAGACCTCTCTCTGTTCACAATGTACTCTTTCTGTCTATTTCACTCGAGAGTCGGCTATTTTATCTCCACGCACGACGCACATTCCTTATCCCCACAGCACGTTTCATTTCAACACACACACAAAAGTACACACATGTTTCCCATAATATAGCCATGTGCTGCTGCGTTGCTATAATACTTTTACTTTTTTTTATTTAACTTCCTTTTCTTCTTCTTTTTTTACTTGATCTCCCGCTGTGCGCTTTGTAGTGACAAAAACCTCCGAAAAAAAATTATACGAAATGCTAGCCACAAACACAAAACGCCACGTATATGTATCCCATGTCTTAAAAAACGAGTTTTTTTTGTTACACAACCAAACGCAATGTTACAAAAACATCCCAGCATGTAATATGAAGAAACCATCATAATCTTCATCAGAAAAGCTTTTACTCTCGCTACAGCACAGCGCTACAATCCATAAGCATAAGTACGTTTTTTTCTTACTTTCGGGAAAAGCACGATGGGAAGTCAGGAGAGAAAAAAAAACTTTCACTTAAGAAAGCTTTATGTTTTATGGGGGTCATTAGACTTCTCTCTCTCTCCTTC
>JAITYZ010000049.1:0-11021 GCA_027744595.1 Paronellides praefectus | reverse complement strand
AGTATATCCTCAAAATTAATTTAGTATAATCAGTGACCTATCAAATGATAATGTCCTGTATAATCTCAGGGAGAATAGTAAATAAGTGTAAACGTTTCAACCAAACTAAGCAAGAATATTATTTTTCTTCCGTCAAGTACCATTTCATTCATTCATATTACTCAAAATTTTCCTATACCTATTAATAACCTACAAAACTATGTATGTTGACTTTTAAATTTAATTATTTTTATGTCATATTACGTTACCGAAGCAAGTGTGCAAATCTTACAGCAAATTAATGATACATATACACTAATTAGTAAGTTACTTAGATTTAATCGCGCTTGTTCGTAAAACTATATGTTTATGAATGCCAAATATCATGACTGACCAAAACTATTTTTTTCAGAAAACAAGCAGTAAAGTTTACAAGTATCACATCACCCCGACGTCCCAATATAATAAACTAAGCATAGGTTATTCCATATTAGTTGACAGTGGACAGTGTAGTATAATTAATTATCTCGTATTTTTAAATTTATTATGATGTACTTGATAAAACTATCAGGAATTTACTTTTTAAGGTGCAGATTATGACTAATTTAGCCGGGCTAAATTCAACATTTTACTATACCTCGACAATCATCTGCCTAAACCATCAACTTGACTTACAAATCTAAAAACTACTTTAGTTTCTACATTTATGGGTTATCTTTATATTTTCTTGAACAGTATGTCTCAAGTACTCCTAAAATCTGAGAGCAAAAAAATAACTCTTTTCACTCAAAAGTAAAATTTTATTAAATCAAAAAAGGAAGGAAAATAAACGTTTGACCTTTCCACTAAACAAAAAGAACCCACCCACTCATAGCACATATACCGACTCATAACCACCAACATTCTATCTCCCTGTCGTTGTACAACATTTAAAAAACAATATAATATGCTTTCATAACTCACTCCAGTTTTTTTACCCTCAGAAACATGATATGGGATTGAAGAAGCACTGTCGGTATAAAATCTGGCGTTTCCTGTAAGCGTATGGTCCCATTAAAGCATACCACTTGTCTCCATACTGGTTCCTCAGATTCAACAATTTTTGGCGCATACGGATATTAGGATTTTCGTCAGAAGAAACGGATGATGATGGTAATGAGTTTTGTTCGGATGGTGAAAAGTTAACAACGGGTCGATTTAACCGCTTTTGCTGCTGGTGGTAATCATCAACGTCACTGCCTGAATCATCATCATAAACACCTGGAAATCTAACACCACCACCAAGCGACCTCTTATGAAGAATCCCACTGTTCCTCCCAGGAATATGCTTCAAGTGGTGGGTTTTGTAATTATCTTTATCCACCTTCATTCCGTAATTCCCTCCACCAAAAGGTACAAGTCCAAGATTCCCGACCATTATCCGTTCATCATCGTTTTCATCATCATCATCATCGTCGTCGTCAGAAAGAGAGTCAGCGGATACTGACATTCCTGGCCCAAGTCGAGGGAATTTTTCTTTGAGGCTCCCTTGTGTTGTGTCTTCTTCTACTTCCGCTTGACCAGCCTGTGCAATTAAGACAATCAAAAGATGGGGAAAGGTGATTAATGATGTAGTTTGGTTTGGTGGCGACCAAACAGAAAGTCATGAAATTTAGATATGCTATGGGGAATGAATACAAACGTGACATAAAGCCATGTAACATGATATCGGTTTATATGATTTTTTGATGCATTTATCAAATTCTATTTTTTCGTAATTTTAAAGCAAAACTGTATCTAAATCATGTGCAGATCAATTTACGCAAATTCATGCGTGGGTGGTGAATCAATCCGACTTACTATCATTCTACTACCGTGCTATATTATGAGACAACCACTACATTCTCATATTCCATTTCCCAAAATAAAAACAGTAAAAATTGAAATAGTCTAGTAAATGTAACACATCCGAATTTTCCATTCGCTCACGTTGTAAAACCGGCCAAAATTGAATTGGAAAAAAATGAAAGATTTTCTTTACCCAGTGCACTTTTTTCTCTCTCTCTCTCTCTCTCTCTCTCTCTCTAACGTCATTCATGTCATCACGTATTTTTCAACAAGCGAAAGAATACACATAACTTCATTCTATCATCATGTTTTACAACAACTACTGTGAATCATGATCTTCTTGTGATCTCTGCTCCGTCTGTGCGTGTATTATTTTTTTTCTTCTATACTTTTTATGACAATACGTGCAAAAATAGAAATTGCCAACGAAAAAACCCAAGAGTCAAGTGATAATTTCCCTGGATGTGGGGTCCTTTTTGTAATCTGTAATTTCTGTAATGTTAACAAGCGTCTCTTTTTGTCATATAATCTTCTTCACACGAGAGTATCACGAATTGATCCACAAAGGAAAAGTGTATTGATCAGAGTCACAATATTATATACCCAAACCCACACCCACTAAAGTTTAAAGTGTCAGCAAGCCTATCATCCTTCCTCATGTAGGTCACATGTAAAATAATACACGCACTGCCATCATTATTACATTCAACCATAAAAAGGCTAACAACCGATTCAAATTTCCAATCTACACGAGACACTGGCTGCTGATGGGAATACGAAAAAGTCGGGATAAAAATAAATACAAGTGAAAGCAACAGGCAACACAATATCTACTACTCTGGAAAAATATATGTTTTTTGCATTTAAACCTTAGCAGTGTGCCTATTCGAAAAAGTCGGGATAAAAATAAATACAAGTGAAAGCAACAGGCAACACAATATCTACTACTCTGGAAAAATATATGTTTTTTTGCATTTAAACCTTAGCCTATTGTACCTCCGTTTATCTTCTTCGTTTTTATGCAAATGGGTAAAAAAAGAGCCTGGCTTTCTCTCTCTGGCTTGGCATGCATAATGAAAAAGAAAGCGACTCCATCAAACCAAACTATCTGTTTCTAGCTACACGGCTTATCGTTCCTTTTTTAGAAGGTGTCCTTCACTTTCAATTTGATGATCTACATTCAATGTATAAAAAAAATAAGTATAAAAGCGAATTTACTACTCTCAAATTAAATTTGAACAAGGACAGAAAATGTATACTCTAAAAAAATTAAACTTGTTCGGTAGTAGGATGAGGAGGACATGAATAATTTAGCAACTCTTTTCACATTTTTTTCTGTAGTTGGATGATGTAGGCAATTTTGTCAAAGAAATAAACTCAAAACAAAGCGGAAAACTACACTCTGGGGCACAACAGAAAACGGTACAAATACAATACGAAATGGAATACTATTTTTGTAATGACACGTCATGTATTGTACTGGTAATGAAGCAGAAATGAGGATAAGTTTAAGAATTTTCAAACGTGAAGAAATATGGTATATTAATAAAATGTCTCGCAAAATGTATTTTGTTCAAGTCTATCCTCCTAACATATATCCGTGCAACTCCCCAGTGACGACAATTATAAATTTATTTTCATTTTTTGACAGAAGCTTCATCAAAATTATTTCTGTAGTTTTTTCCTGACACAAAAGTAACAGGAATGCCTTCCTTTTGTAGCTTGTAATAACAGGAGATTTATGTCAAATTTCCAGTCCTCCTGTATTTTGATTTTTTTTGTATTTATCCCGAATCGATCGGTACATTTTTTGTCATTTGCCTCCTTCACCGCCTATAAAACCTTATTTTCCATCGCCGTAAACAAATTCGACAGATAACTTTAAAACAAATAATGATTTTATGATGAAGCCCTCATGTTTGTACTAGTCTTATTCCCCATTGCATTATAATAACCCTCCTTGTCATACTGCTGTGCGCGTAGGTGTTGCTGCTTTCTCTCTCATCTCATCTTTCTTAAACTCGTTTCATTCTCATCATCTACCACTTTGCGTTCCTTTGAAAGCGACTACGTTCGATATTTTTTATTGCGCTCATGTTGCAAATGCCGCAACAGAAAGAAAGGGAATCTCACATCACATCTCTCCCCCAAGATTGCTTTTCAATAAACTTTTGCCTGTATTTTTTTTATCTACCGACATGCCCGGCAACAAACGTACCTATTATACCACCTACGAACAACATCTCAATTCAATGTCCACTAATATGTACCATGATACGTTAAAAATACCACCAGAAGCCGGGTAAGTAGGATCGATATCTAATGCTTTTAAATCTATTATGTGATTTGATTTTGTTCTCAACGTAATTTTTTTTTCAACATAAAAAATAACTGCTGCTGCTTTTATCTTGAAACACANTAACTGCTGCTGCTTTTATCTTGAAACACAAAATAATTTCGTTTGGTTGATGCTTTCTTGACTCTTACATTTTATTACCCCCATTTTGTGCTGTCTTTTAAAGTTTGAAATTTTTATTACGGTTACCGTTTAGCTCTTGAGTGCGTGGGAAGGGATATAAATAAGAAGACAAGATTTAAAGATCTTACGGAATACTGAAGCATTGGATTTGTTGTTGATGCTATTCAAGTGCATATTTTGATAAACATAATTCTATATGCATTACATTTATCAGCAGTAAACAATTTAGCGTCTAATGTGAAACATCCTTTTTACATGCTGACTCAATATTCTGAGCATCTTTGCGGCTAATGAATTTTGCATAATGAAAATAAAAGGTTGAGCACTCAGGAGCTAGGAGGAGTACTCACCCAATAAAAGGGTGTTCATATGTACGTACGTATCTACTTTTGACTTTTGTTCATTCACAACCATTCAAATTCACATGTTTAATGAATTAAAGATAGAGCTGTCATGTTTGTTTGTGTACAGGGACTTTATAGAGAAGGTGTGTACAATACACCGCTTTTAATCAGGGAACAGATAGGCGTAATGAAACATTGAATGATGGCGGTGATGAGACTCTCTTGTGATGCATCTTCTTGTGTTGTTTGAAATATGTGTATGGTAATTAATACAAATCAAGTGAGAATTCATTTTCGAATGAAAATTTTGCCTAAAGATGAGTTTTTGTTTCTGCTTGTCTCTCTCTCTCTCTTGCAACATGACATTGGGCAAAAAGTTTTGCTTAAATAGCTCGCAAAACATCAAAATGAATCATTTTAAATGATAAGTTGACAGAGAAATGTTTCAGAAAGATGATATTATTTTACATATGTATGTCTGGGGTGGTACATGAACCTTGCAAAATTAGTAGTTTGACTGTGCCAAATACTTATGGCTCTGCTGGGATATGTCTGACTTTGAGTAAGGTTCTTGGTATCCCTCTGGATGACATTTTATGAAATATAGAAACGAACTCAATGCGTTGATGAAGGAATTCTCAGAAGAAAAGTACAATGAGAAATCCTTTGAGGGGGAAAGAAAAGTGAAAGCAAAATGAAATGTGGTGGTTGTGGTTTGATGGTTGTTGTGTTTAGTTGGGTTTTGAGGAACAAGAGAATTTTTGATAATTTTGGGAAAGAGAAAAGTTAGTTTTTGCCATTTTTGGGGAAATTCAGTGATGATTATGATGATGGGGAATGTTAATGAATTATGTGTGGGTATATGGTTTTGGTGTACGGGGAAAACTAAAATAGTAGAGACAGCAGACAGGAGAGATGTGTAGTAAAATGTCAGTCAACAAGTTGTTTCAATTTGTAAATGGCCATTACTTTTTGTTAAATTATTGTAATGGGTTGGATGAGTCTTGTACTAGCTAGTTTGCATTTTAGTTTTAGTTTCGACAAAAATTAACTTGCAACAAATGTTTTTTAACTAAATGTGCATTTTTTATATTAGTTTTGAATTTTTTGCTTACCGAATGAAAAGGTTTCCCTTCAGAGTCCCCAACAAAGCTCCAGAGAAATAGCAACACGATAGGTCCCATAATTGCCACCTTTCCACTACTAAATATGGATGATGGTCTGCTACTGAAACTTTGGGAAACTACACTACTACTACCACCCCTTTTGTAACAAGCATTCAACAGTGATAACAACTTCATAATGACAGTTGATTACTATGTATTTCCAAAGTTTATCTGGTGGATGTTAAATTTTTTTTAGGAGTTATCGAATGTGAATTACTGTTTATCTTGCAGTTTATAGATCTGAAACACGGCAGTTTGTAAATTGTATTGGGGCAAACTGATAAACTTACACTTTTGTACGAAGGATGTACTCTTGTAAGCTTTTAATCCATTTGTTACAGAAGCAGATAGTCGGATATTTTCCCCTCACTTTCTCTCTATCTCCGTTTTATATCCTGTTTCCTGTTCCCACTCTTGACAAGGAATGAGGAGAAGACCAGCTCTCAATCCCGGGTTTTCCACCACCACCACCACCCGTGTGCTTCTTCACAGACACGTTTAAGCACTTTTGCTGATAAAGAAAGGTATACTTACTCAAGTGATGGCACGCAAGTTGAAAATGACAACTGCATGGTAAAGTGAGTATATAGTGGATTGGGTATTATATGAAAACCACAACTTATCAATCCAACGTTATGTTCCCGCAGTTAACCTGTTCTATAAATCATATAAATCATCATTTTATTCTCTTTCGCTCTTTTTTTTACATTGTTGCCTTTTGACTGCAGAGAAAATTTCTCGGTGGAAAATTGTGGGAATGTGAAACATAACACGAATCGAACGAGTGTATTGGCTTTCGTGGAAAATGAATCAGCAGCAGATGCTAAAAAACACAACAGGTTGGTTGAAGGACTTTTCTTTTTTAGTGTAGGTGGACGTTTTACTTTTCACGGAATTATCGATAATATTCGGTGGCATAAGAAAAATAGGAAGACAGAAAGAGTTACTTGTAATCTTAAGTTTGGTAGCTAGAACTCATTTCCTTATTCCATCCTTTTCCAACGTAATTTGTCTTTTTTCCTCAATGTCCACATTTCAATTTCTCAGTATATTTATACACATTACTGATTTGATTTGCATTGAAATGGAATGAACAAATTGGAAAAAGTTCATAGTTCACAACAGTGAATAATGAGTTGTGTCGTTCATCGTTGGAATATAAGATGGGCAATGTGAGATCATGTTAATCTCGTCTTTTTTTTTGGCAAATGTGCTATATTTTCTGTACTATATCCCAGGAAATCAGGCTCCATGGATGTTGGTAAAATCAAGGAACTACACGGTTATTTGCATTTTGCTGAAATATTGAATCCGAAATCTATTATAAATAAAATATTTACATTTTATCTTTTTGTTGTTAAAAAATTATGAAGAATTGTAAACACATTTTTGATATTTTCACTACTTTTTGAATTGCAATTTGGTACATAATTTAGCTTTTTGTCATTTGCATTTTTATGCATGCGTTTATGTTGAAGAATGGTGCGGAAGAGAGAGATGCTGGAACGTTGGAAGTCAGACCGTGTGGATGAAGAGGTTAGATGAACACTTCTTGAATCTATGTAGATGCGTAAATCTGACGTTTATAATTTTAATTTTTTGGTAATAATTAAACTACCTGTGTTGTAATGTAATTTAATGAGGTTTGGTTGAATCGAATTGCTACTCACTCTACGTTGGTGTATAACGATTTAAAAAACAATCTTCCAGTCTATTTTGTCATTTCTCGGATGACATAATAACTTATCTCGCTGTTTATCTAGTTTTGATTTTTTTGGTAATGATTTATAGTGATATTGATTTTTAATAATTTTAAACTTAAGCTTCATATAGTCATAGTCGGTTGTTTTTTAAAATTATTACAATTTTGTAGCCAAGAAAAACATTATTTCTCTTGACGTAATCATGAAGAGACGACATCTACTTTTGATACCTATTTTACTCCAAATAATGACGGTTGCTTCCTGTCTCGACTTTAGTCTGCGTTTGGAGCGCAATTCTACTGGCTTTTGGAACTATGATGGAAGCGATTATCAAAAAGTTATCAACGGTACTACTGTTGAAGTCAATCAGCCACCACATCATGTTCATCTAAACGTACGTGCGGTTCTGTGTTATTTTATTACAATAATTATATTTACATTTAAAACTGAAACTACTTTAAATCTAGAATGCCACGACCTATCCCACTACTTGGAAGCTGAAGGATTTCACGGTCAGTCAACAGGCTAAAGTGACAGTTGTTGAGCCAAAGCCAGAGAATCGTGTGATTTTTGTTAATATAACTCAGGTGTGGCCAATGATACCTCAAAGTAACGCGGCAATTAAGGTACGTATTAATTTGGTAATGAAAAAATAATAATTGAGATAAAAACTTGGTTTCTCCAATAAAAATAAATGAAAAATGTTTATTTTTTTTTTTTTTTCATTTCAGCTTACCACTACGTCGCCGATAGCTCCACCAACCATAAGGGGTTTTCCAATTACTACTACTCCAAAGGTTGCAACTACACGTGCTAATACAATCGACACTATACCTTGGAGATTTCAGGTGGGTACAAATTTTTCATAATATCTCTAATTTAAATTCATACACTTACACATTTATAATTAGGTTGTATTTTGTATGTATGCATAGTATGCGTGTAACATTTATTTTTCTAATTGCGTTGCAGGGATTCCGGCCACTTTATGAAAATCGTGTAAGGAATAATCGGCTTCATACTCATAAACCAGGTCCTAATTTATATTGTTTGGTTCGCAACTGTCATAAAATAAATCACCATCTGCCATTCAGTGGACAAGATAAGTCAGCAAATGGATCCGGGAATTCAGCCCTTATTGGTGGCGCAGTTCTACTTATCGTTATCATGAACCATTTAGTTAATTGACTTGTGTTTTTCCCTTTTTTAATCCTGTCAAGTAGTTCAAGTTTAGTGTTACAAAGACTGCAAAATTACAATATAATATTTAATTTACTTCAATTATTGAAGTTCAATATAATTATAATTTTATAGTTAATTACAAAGTTGAGTTGTGTAATGTGACATTTTTATTAATTTTTGATAGTGAAATATATAAAATACGTGTATAATGAGTAGTTGCAAGTTGTTATGTTATTTACTGAAAGAGAACTAGGAAAAGTATGGTAGATAAATTGTATTTATGTTACAAACTATGTACTATATTCACNTATGTTACAAACTATGTACTATATTCACTACAGTAAGGTTCTACAGGAATCTTTTTCACATATTTATGCCAGGAAATAGAGTTTTTTAAATTAATTTTTCATGCTACCTCATTTTTATGTGTAAAAAGTAAAATCTCATTTTCAAAATGTGACGAGAATCAAGACAAAAGGAGTTGAGGATCTCTTTTGTTATTTCGGAAAGGTAACACGTAGGGATGAACCCATGTATTTAATCCCATACTGATCGTAAACCTAATATATTATCTACCTAGTATTTAATATTAAATTCTAATTCTAAAAATTCAATAATATCTGTACTAAAACTGGATTACAACAATCGAGTAGTCAACACACAACAAAAAGTCATATCAATAATCTTCATACAAATCAGTGAAATGATGAGCTCCTAGTACATACTCAATATAATTCACATAAACCTTTCGGGAATCTTTTCAGGAATAAAGGAAGCATACAAAAGTGTTATTGATCTCAATAAAGTATTTCTGGGTTGCCTTCATATTTCATATTACTTGCACATACGTCATTGACTTGGAGAACAAAGGGTTATTATTGCAAATAAACAACTAAAAACACCGACGTTTCCGATTTATTTCCCTTGAACTTTTTACTTTAATTTACGAAATAAATTACATAACACAAGTCTTGTAACAAAAATGGTAAAAACACAGTCAAAAAATATATTAACTCATCTAAATACTCTGAAAGAATCCGCCATTGTAGTTGTTAAAGTAGTAAACCAACTGGTCATCTAAAAAGGATTTCAATCATGGACATATTATGCAAAGTACCAAATCAAATATCATATATTTTAGAATCATCATATTCATATTATAAATGCTTACCTGAAAAGGGACAGCTGGAAAAGCGATAACCACACTCCTCTAATCTAGATACCTGATGACCTTGGTAAGCTCCGTTCACGTAGGGATACAATGACCAGTCCTTCAGCTGCATCAGTTCCAAGAATCTGTTTATAATATTATTTTCAGTCAAACTACACAGTGTAAATAACAAAAGTTTAATTTTATATGACAAGTCTTACTTGACAATCTGTTCAAGCGCAAGGTCAGATCCATTCAGTTTAAAAAGCCTTCCCATCCTTCCCTTAATTTCTGGATCCGCATCTTTTTTATCCTTCTTTTTATTATCCTCTGCACCTTCCTTGATAACAACGTACTCCTTAGCTATTTCCTATTCCCTGGCTTCTTTGTCGTTAAACTATCCTCCCTTTCCTTTGCCTTTTTCTTTTCTTCATCCTTTTTCTGATCTTCATTTCTTTTTGCCACCTACACAAATCAAGATAACTTAATAATAAGTACACACGTTTCAATATATATTAAACTTAAATGCATAAAACCCCCCCTTACCATCTGACACAACAACCTCGGTATGCACTTCAACTTATCAAACCGATTAATCCTCCCCATCACATTTTCCAAATTACCAAAACTCAACAAATTCGAAACTTTATCAAAATCATCAAAAATCGATCCAAAAGCCAACTTATTCAAAATGAGATTCCCTGTATTCGTAGCCGTGTCTTGGTTCTCAGTTTCCGACGTCATTTGTTCCTTGTACTTTTCAATGAGATCCGCAGTACTCTCCTGTTCCCTTTGCTGCTGCTGCTGTTGCTGGATATAATGTGGCAAGGAACTATGCTGATTTGCGCCTTGGTTCATTAAAAGATAGTGCATGTATTCATTTGGGTTGTTGAACTGATTCGGAGATACACTTCCTCCACCTTGTTGACCATGCTGCTGATAATACTGACTTCCATATTGTTGAAGTGCAGACCCTGACCCCAGACCCCCATCAGAATTAATTCCACTCGCTATCGCACTCCCAAACAAACTGGCCAAAGTACCCAGTCCACTCCCCACACTTCCTCCAGCGTTACTACTAGATCCCACAGTACCCCCATTGCTACTACTACCACTCTGCTCCAACCCAGTTTTTATCACATTTTTCACCAACGACCACAACTGTCTTGAATTCCTCCCTGACAATTCTGT
>JAITYZ010000048.1:0-14571 GCA_027744595.1 Paronellides praefectus | reverse complement strand
TACAAATCCACACAGCAGAAAAAAAGGAAAAGTTTTTGGAAAAAAATATTTAAAAAATATAAGAAATTGTATTTTCATCCCATTAAAATGACTGCGTTCATCTTGACTTTAAAATATAGGATTAATGTATATATTAGGTACTGTGTATATAGATATGTATATATATATGTAGATAGGTATATATTGTAAACATGACACTGGATATTTTCCCTGCATACATATAAACGTGATTAGAAATTGTTGTTGTTTTAAAAAGTAAACTAGTAATGAATAGGTATAATGGTGAACTAGTGTATTAAACGGGCAGATTAGAAGAACTTAAATTAGGCTAATAATATTTAGGTTTTGTAAATTACAAATATATTTTGTTTTTTAGGGCTATGAAATATAACCAGATATTGAGATGAGTCATCACATAGTTGGTGGAAACTTGCACCCCCAAAAACCAACTTGCATATTAAACATCCACTTTACAAAAAAATATACATTGCATATTATATTTAATGCGTGTTTGGTAAATATAATAATTGTATAATACAAAACATTAATTAATTACCATACAGATCACCTGTAACAGGGGAAAAAATAAGGTAAGTACTAATAATAATAATAATAATAATACTATCTGAGAAAACAAATCTGAATGTATTTTGAAACGAGAATGGTCAACCTTTTAAAATGATGTTTTTATCCGTGTTATAAAATATAAGGTACATGGTATACATATAAAATATAGGTGGGTATATATAAGATAGAATGTGAGGGATTTGGCATATTACAAAAAAATAGTAGAGAATATAAAATAATAATATTTTAGGTGTTGTACTTAAAATTATTGAGAATTAAACATGCAAAACGTATTTAGGATACGGGGTTTCGTAAAGAAAAAAAGGGAGATATTTTATTTTTGTTTTTTATGATTTGTTGCTTCAAACATGTTTTTTGAATTGGCGGCAAACGAAAAATGTACAAAAGGATAAAACTGTGCATCTACCAACTTTTATTTTGTAGTTATGCGTAACAGAAAATACACGGATGTTAGTTTACGTGTTTGACACTAAACGAAATTATTTTCAATTCAACAAGCTTATTTTTGGAAGAATTTTTTTTATGGAGGAATCGCCTGATCATCTTTTTGATGTTTTGACGAGCATGAAATTGTCACGTTGACGTTAGACCCATATTTCTAAAAGTAAAGGTGTGCAAGTCCGCTATATACAAACATGAATTAGATTTTTTTTGTTATTCGTTGTTACATGATATCAGCTACACTCCCACGGAGTACAAATTAATACGTTTACAAAAAATATAATAATATGGATATTTACAACAGGGGAGGCTATTCAAAAAACCCATCCAGCTATCATTTCGTTATATTTATAGGTAAACATAAACATATACAGCCATTCATATTATTATTATGATTATGATTATTATTAAGAATGTGACACGATTTATACACCGGGCCAAATTGTATTCTAAAGGAAACGGTTACATATTTTATGATATTATTATGATAATGTACATAGTTTACAACAAAAAAAGATTACAAAAAGTCACATTAAACTTTATCTCCCTTTTTCCTCTCCAATCAGTCCTCTTTACATTTATTTTTATTTTATTTATTGGAAAAATAAATTTTGAAATATTTTTAGCCAACAACCCAATTAATTATACGTGTATCCTTCCATGTAACACCATAATACAATGCCACTTGATAATTATGTAAATGACTCATCTCGTTGATCACATTCCCGTTCCTACAATTTATTTTTTTAATTTTTTTTTGGCATTCCAACCAAACCCGACCGCTATTGATGATTTTTACATGTCCCCATTGTGTACAACAAGGAATGCTACACTATGTAATCTGTATGGTTGTCCTCTTTACATTTATTTTTATTTTATTTATTGGAAAAATAAATTTTGAAATATTTTTAGCCAACAACCCAATTAATTATACGTGTATCCTTCCATGTAACGCCATAATATAATACCACTTGATAATTATGTAAATGACTCATCTCGTTGATCACATTCCCGTTTCTACAATTTTTTTTGGCATTCCAACCAAACCCGACCGCTATTGATGATTTTTACATGTCCCCATTGTGTACAACAAGGAATGCTACACTATGTAATCTGTATGGTTGATAAATGAAATGAAATTACTTCATTACTACACTACTTTCTAAGACATTGAATTAAGGATGTAATTAAAATAGGAATATTTACTACAACAATAAAATATTATGTAGACGAGTTTTTCTGTGTAAAATAATTAATGCGGATAAGATTACAAGATTGCGTGGGCGTGGTAATATGTAAATTGTGTATAAAAATTAAACTGCAATACAAAATAAAAACTTGTACTTGTTAAGCTTATAGACTTGTTATAATAAAGGCAATGTGGAGTGCGAGAATGGAATTGAGAAACCTGATATAATATAAACACATGTATTTAAGAGAAAAAAGTTAAGAATAAGGAGTTTACTAATTTGTAAGAATGGAAGCGAATATATATCTATAAATGATCATTGTATACCTACCTACATATATATATATAAATATATATAAGGATAACATATAAGTTATATGAATGCTGTTATGTTGCTAAATTGTAAATTTTTAGAAACTTGAAAAAATAAGATAAGAAATTAAGGATAGGATTTAGAAACCTGTGTAATTATTTATCATTACAATTAAATATATTATAATTGGATAAGGAATCATCATGTATGGATATGCAAGGAGGAATATTGATGGTGGCAAATCAAAAGGTATGGATAACATGTGGAGTGTAAATGAAATGTATTTATTGTTGTGTAACATAAGCATAATATATTTATGATGATGAGGAATAATAAAAATTATTTAATTACTGTACTCAGCCATGTACTCACACAACTTCATTTATTTACTTTTTTGCATTTGTATTAATTTTCCATTATAGTTTTTAAACCGGAAATTAACAAAGCGGCATTCCTTTCATCATGTTTTCATTTCAGATTTTGTCAAGTGGGGGTGGAGGAGGATGATTTGGGATTAAACCGAGTGGATGCAGTGATGTTGCAAAAAATGAAATCATGAGAGTACAAAAGTTTTTTTTTATAAAAAGATTGATGTTGCAAAAAATGAAATCATGAGAGTACAAAAGTTTTTTTTATAAAAAAGAGATCATTTTGGACAAAATGCATTGAAGAGAGTGGGAGGGATCATATAAAAGAATGATAAATGATATATGCACCAAATGGCAAAACTTCCTGACACTTGTTTTTTAACAATTGCATTACACATCCACAATATTCTAACCTACTTATTATCCTCTCCATCCATCCATGAATGTTTCTAGTGAAAGTAATTGGATAAAAAAGTGCATCGACGTAAGTGGAGAAACACCTTTTTTCATATTGGCAATCCACATCTCTTTAAATGAAAAAAAAAGTTTGATGCAAGTTTGTCTTCATCACTTTGAATTTTGCATAGGAATAAAAATACATGATTTATAAATGATCCAGTTCCAAATATACATACCTAATTGCATTTCTATAGTCCAATTCAGTGCTTAGGGTATAATATCCAATTCTCTTCTTGAGATGTTTACTTCAAAAAGTCAATTTATCATGGAAAAAAAATCTTTTGGAAATTGTTACATTGCTTCACTAATTATTAAAGACGGCAACGGCATCTGCTTTTGTGTGAATGCTCTTCAAATCTGTCGTTGGTTCGTTGGTAAGGAGTCATCGGATCTTATTCAAATTTGGTACAGAGTTTCTTGGAATAAGAGCTCAGTTGGTATTGAAAATCAGCCAAATCAGTTTTCAAGTTTTTATTTAATTTTTTTCTTGAAATTTCAAAATTGATTTTAATTACAAATTTTAAAAAAAAACCGAATCTAAAAACAGTTCAAAAGTTCAATAAAAATTCTAATATTTATTCAACGGTCCATTGTTTAGCCTTAATAGGGCTTATTATTAGTATAGTTTTATAATTTATAAGCGTACAAATAGTTTCCACGTGGATTTCTTATTTCCTTTGAACATTAAAAATATTCTTACGCTCCATGTTGGAAAATAAATTCCATTGGATTGGGAGAATGAGATTCCATTGGGCTTTTAGAGGAATAACAATAGGGCATGGATCTATTTTTAGCTGAATGAATCCACTTTTTATTTGATTTTTTTTGAAAAATTGACTCATGGAAGTCAAGTTATTTGGTGAATTAACGGAGAACCAGAAACTCGCAATAAAAAACGAGAGAGTCAAAAAGTTGTGATGGAGAGGGAGACAAGTTTCGCTGATCTTTTCAACTTTTTTTTTCTTCCTTCCCTTTTTACCAGATCATATCCATTAGGAAAGGAAGAGGTGACATGATAACGAGAGAAGAAGAAGAAGAAGGGAAAAAAATATCCTGGCGTGCCCAATATTTTGCACATTTTCACACTTTCGAGAAACGATTTATGTTATGCTTTTCACCTCATGGTGTCCCTCTTTTCATGCATTTTACCCTCTTTCCCTACCACCACCACCACCACCACCACACCAGAGAACATTACAATAATAAGTGTAGTAGTGTGAGTGACTACTACTATCTCCCCTGAAACAGCACACGTGTGTGATAGTGTGTCCGCATACATGCATGGGCGACCATGATACGACGACCGGACGACGACTTTTTTTTGTCCTCAGTCTTTTTTTAATACTCAGATGGCCTAACACACACACACACACACACACGGAGTTGTGCAAACGATGGACTTTTTCCAAAGTTGGACAGGACGATTCAAAAAAAAATCCAAGACCATTTAAAGCCATATCGCGGGTAAAAGAGATAGGAAAGCATAATAATAGCACACAGCAGTGGTCTCTCTGCTTGGTCATGTCGATGATGGCAAAGTATGTATATACCTACCTACAATACATACATATATATATATATATAAGTAGACGTAGAAAGCTTCTTTTTTTCCTTTTCTAGCTAACTTACATGTTTTAAAGAAAAAAGCATAATGTAGGATTGGTGATGATGACGATGACAACTGAACCCATCCTTATCCATTTCTTCAAGTGTTCGATTTGATGATGACCACTAGCGCATATTATACCAGTTCGTATGGAAAAATATAAAATAAAGAGAAAAAAAAGTAGTCAAGTGAAGCGAGCACACGCATAAAAAAGCAAGCAGGTTTTTATTCTTCTCCAAACATTTTTTAGCGGCACATAAAAATCTCCATTTACCATAATATTCTCTGTTATATACCTACTTATATATATATACTTTTTCTTTGCCACAATCACCACTCTCTCAGTTTTTCAATATTCAGTGTAAAGAACAAGCAATTTAAAGAAAAAATCCTTCCTAAAAAAATATAAGAGAGGTAATAACGTGGAAAGCTTGGAGTAGCCTTGCCTTGGCTCACACTGTAGACCAAACAGCCTATTTCTAATCTATATAGACCAGTGTGACACCAAACCATCAGGATAATAATCGTCCAAATGTAACAAAGAGCAGGGGAACCAAGAGTACCACCACCACCACTGTCACCTCTAAAAAAATACCCCAAACTTGCAAAAGAAAAATATCTTTTTTGAAAAAGTTAAAAATTCATA
Source organism: Paronellides praefectus (assembly GCA_027744595.1). Classification (NCBI taxonomy): domain Eukaryota; kingdom Metazoa; phylum Arthropoda; class Collembola; order Entomobryomorpha; family Paronellidae; genus Paronellides; species Paronellides praefectus. Next base: position 8,961 of record JAITYZ010000048.1, on the reverse strand, counting down.
TTATAATGGAACCGGACACAGAAAAAAACCGGACGTTAGTTGCAGATGGAAACAAAAAAAAGAAGAAGAAGGATCCACAAAAGCTTACTCACACACACACATATTTTTTTTCCTCTTCACTCTCTAAAAGTCAACAATAGTGTGAGAAAAGATGTGGAAAATGTGGTTAGTAGATCGGATGTTTATATAGGGTTATATTATAACGTGGCGCTCATTTCTCCAGTTCTCCACCATCCTCCCACTCCACTCTCACAGTTAAAACTAATGTTATCCATCCATAGACACACATACACACATACACTTTACACACAAAGCAAGAAATTTTATTTTTTTTATAGGAGGAGGTGGTGGCAGTGGCAATGGTGGTGTGTAAAAAGTAGTCAAGGCAAAAAGGCATTTTGTTGAGGAAAATGAAATGTATAGCAGCAGCAGCAGCGGGAATGGCACACAGCAGCAGCAGCAGCATCAGTCGAGGAGGAACATAATTTCAATGGGCCACTGTCCAACTTTTGTCTTGACAGTTTTGTTGCGCTCGCCGTGAGTTATCGTTTCAATTAAGGTTTGAAGAACTTGAAAGAGGAGATTCGGCTAAAACGCTCCCTAGAAACCGACCGTTAAACAGCTCTGATTGCAAACTCTCTTTTTTATTTATTTGTAAATGTAGCAGCAGAAACCTACCATCAACCTCACACACACACATACACTCCATTCTATACACACGTTTAACATTTTCCCTATTTTTTGAAAGTGAGAAAAAACGTAAAGAAGAAGCCAGGGTCGCCAGCAGCAGCTGAAGCGTTCCAAACAGGGAGATAGAGGGCCTCTCACATTCACATGCTTCCTCCTTACAATCATTATTATTATTACTACTACTATTATTATTATTATTATTATGATACGGTAGTAGTTGTAGAGGGGTCACTGCCACCAGTAAAGAAAGACTTGACGAAAAAAAAATAGAGTGAAGGAAATGGCACAAGCGGCTAGCATGCCATAATGCTAGCAAAAGTGGCCAATGTTCACTCGACCATCATCCCTTCATTTTCCTCATTACTTTCTCTTTCTCTCTCTCTCTCTCTCTCTCTCTCATCATCCACTCTCTTAGTATACTATACTTACGCACGCTAAACTATTCATACAGAAACTGTATACACTTTTTTCAGTTAACTCCTCAGCAAATTTTTTTTTATTTTGCAGGGGCCATCAAATGAATGGATGAAAAAAACTTGGTACAAAAAAGGAACAAGCCAAATAATGGCATGTATACCTGGTTGAGAAAAAGAGAGAGAAAGAGTGAGGTCCATTTAATGCTCAAAAATCCACTTTCTCTTCCTCTCTCTCTTTTCCACGTGCACCGCTACATTGTCTACTGCTCCAAAAACTCTTGTAATGTTTATTTTGGAGATGCTCATTCTACATGGATTACCATTTTTAGTATACTCACCTTTCAACCAGTAAACCAGACACACCAAAATGGACATATGGACCAGAGGGAGAGGAACAGCCACACAATTTTTTTTACTCAAATGAATTGATTTTGAGCAAGCATCAACAAAACAAATTGAATCGCTTCTACTACTACCACTACTACAACTACTAGTGTTACTACTAAAAAAATGGTACTACTTTCCCATTTCTCCTAACCAAAGTCATTTTATCAGACAGGAGTAGGAGCAGGGAAAAAAAAGAAAAAAGTTGCGATAAATCTCATAAAAACAACGAAACAACGTGTGTTCCACTTTAACTAATCCAAAGCATTTCGTGGGGAGAGAGAGAGAGAGAAAGTCTTCCAAAGAAGGGATCTCATTTTGTACAGAGCCCAAACACACACACATTTTTGCTCGAGAAAGAAAAATATATGCATTTACACTGCTCCGCGGTTATTTGTCTACTTTTTTATCTTCTTTTTTTTCCCCGCTCTCTCAAAATTTACAGTGCTTAATGACACCCCATGAAATGGATCAATAGTATAAAAAAATCCTACCAAAGTATCTACACTTTTAAAATGTATTTACCATACAATTTTCCCTGACACGCACTCACATTCTGTTTGTTTTTCTTAAGTTAAAATCAATGCAAAATGCATTACAAAAACAACAACAACAACAACAAAAGTCCAAAGCGAAGAAGCTCATGGAAAATGAAAGCGTAATAATAATAGGGCTGCTGTGTATACAAATTCTAGCCCTTTTTTACTGCCATACATATATGTATATATGCACTATATAGAGTGCATATGTAAGAAGCTCTCTCTTTATACTACACACACACAGCTTGTTTGTTAAGACGACAAGACAACAACAACAACAATTAAGAAGGATGGTTTGTATATTATGTATTATTGTGTTTGACTGAGAGTGAGAGAAGCTTGTTTTCCCCCAAAAAACATGTACAATACCTACCCACTTTCTCTTTTGTTTTTCTCTCTCTCTCATAACTTTTCTTCACTGCTTGCTATATGCTACGTCCGTACTTTCTCTCTCTCTCTCTCCTTCTTCTTATCTTTTGCAACAAAACTTTTGTTTTTTGCGAGCGAACAAACAAAACAAAACAATCCAGTATCACTAGACATGGGAAAGAGAAACAATGGTAATAAAAAATTGGCATCTTATGGCGGTAATGGTGGTAGCTGTGGTGGGTGTGTGTTTTTGGTGGTGGTGGTGGTATTCAAGTTTGAAACACAAAAAAAGAAGCTTGCAGAGAGAATCCGTTTCATCCGAAATGTAAAATATGCGAAGAGAGATGAGAATCTGTTGTTTCTATTGCTTATTTACTTGATATGAGCAGTGCATGTTGCATATATACATGGGTATAGGTATGCATGTTTAACTGGTAAAATAACGAGTGGAAATAGATTGAAACGGATATAAACATGTATCCAAAGCGGAGTCATAAAGGATGCCACTATTATTGGGATTATAATAAATTATTATTAATAATTTTACCCACGTTAAGCAAATTCACTTGAAACTCAAGTCTGTAGAGCAGCGCTTGGCCCAAATTTTGAGAGTTGTGTTGTGTTGAAGTTATGCTGCGTGAGCTTATTGTAGAAGTTACCAGACAGACAGACAAACTATTTTAAAAAACATATTTATTATTGAAGCTTTTCAGTTGCGTAATAATAATAATAATAATGCTTGGTTATTTTATAGGAGAAAAGTATGCTTCTCCACTGTTTTTTCACCGCTTTCTCTCTCTCTCTCTGCTTTACTCTCTCTCTCCACACAACTATCATTCCAAAAACTGAACATGTCTCTCTGCTTCCTACCAAATTTATTATTGCTCTTCTTCTTGAAGAAACCCATCTAAACTACTAAAAACCTGTCTAACAGTTTGAAACGCAAAGTTTTTCTATCTTTCTTCTTCCTCTCCTTCTTTCAAGCCAATCCAGGGACGCGACCACATCCCTACCCAAAAAAAAGGAAAAAAGTAGGTGAGGTTTCTAATACGAGTTGAGTATTATTTTTTTCTTCTCTCTCTCTTCTTCCACTTTTTCAGCTATTCACATTGGAGTACCATAACAACTAAATATATAACTTTACACACATAATAGGCTTTTTTGTTTTTTTAGATCGTGCCACAAACCTTGCCCAGGAAAATCCTTCAATTTCAACTTGTGTCATGGTTCATTAGAACAAAAAAACAAGAGGGAGAGAGAATAGAAAATTTTCAAGTCCAATTTCCAAATTGGATACATATTTCCCACCAAAATACGAAGAAGAAGAGGAGAGAAAAATAGCATTACTTGTACTTATGAGTGTATTATCTCCTTTTCTGAGAGAAGTAGCCTGCATTAAAGTAAAAGCACCTTTACCAAGAAAAACATCATACTATATACCTACATTACACACATACCTAGGTATATAAACAGATATATAAAAAACCACAAATAAAATACTCGGGTGACTGAAAAAAAACTATCATTTTCTGATATTCTTTGTTCTTCTCTTTCAACCTGATACACACACACACACACACACAAAATCCACTTTTCCTTCTGACTTCAATTTGTTGAAAATGTGTGCGTGCTCTCATTTACAAAATATCCCACAAAATAAAATGCTCATTCACTTATTCCCTTTTGTATCCCAACAAAACGGCGCCATGTTTGGCCATGTAATCTTTATACGAAAATGATGCTATATATTTTGTTTTATATCAAATGACATTAATATCATCAGAGCATCAGAGTAGCAAAATAAAACCTTATTTCTTTTTGTAATATAGGTAGCAACGTATATATAAAGTTGAGTGATAAAAGTGGAAATTGAAAGTAAATAAATAGGTAGGTATACACACATATAATGTGAGCTCATGTTTTCTCTTGTGTTTAGTTTTCTACATTTATTTGAGCAAACGTTATAAAAAAAGGGTTATGGTAGCATGGAGACAGATATGTATGTACATTGATTCATATATAAAACGCAATTCACATCACGTTTTAGATGATTTCATGAATCATTTCAGTTACATTCCATTTATTTGCTAAATTGTTCCAAAGGAAGTGTATTGAGAATATTAGTTTTTTTCTCTTCTTCATCTTCTTCTTCGCTTGGTTATTTTTCTGTCCTGCTGCTTTGCAATTGAAACATACCCTTCTGGAGAGAGAGAGAGATGGTTGAAAAATAAAGTAATAATTTGGATGTGGTTGGACAATATTTGGATTGCGTACATTCAACATTTTTTTCTCTCCACAAAACTTATATTTTTCTTATTCCTGTGACGAGATAAAAGTTTTTGACAGGAAAGTCGTCACAGGAAATACTTTTTCTTGCCTAACTTCTCTCTTTTGTGAATCATTGAATTAAAGTCGACAAATTTTCAAATTGCAAAATAGCTATGCTAACATTTAATTTGATTAATGTTACTTGAAAATCTCAAAATCTCGAGTTTTACCATACTTTTAGAAACTCAAATTCCACAGCCAATTTTCAGGGCATTATTGGATGCTTCCTGCTTTTCACTTAAAACGCTCTCCTCTCTGCAACGTGAGCTAGTAATTGGGGGTTTCATGCTGCTGTAAGCATAACAAAAAATTGTGGGGCAAGAANACAAAAAATTGTGGGGCAAGAAAGGGTGAGAAAACTTGTTATTACGATTCAAATTTCAACTTGTTTCTTGCTAAAATGTCAGTCTTATGTAACAAAAATAAATGGCAAGTTTGTTTTTCTCTCAAAAAATTAAGCACATCCTTTATTCCATTTCCTTCATTTTTGCTTTAAAAAATGCTTTATTTTTTTGAATTTCATGTTTTTCCCGGATAGGAAAAGAGACAGCAGAAGAAAGAGAGTAGTGCAAATGTCACGTAACTTTTTGCAGGTAACAACCCGACGAAATTGACATCATAACAGGCTACTAAGGAAACATGTTACCAGTTTAACTTAAAATGAAATACAAAACAACATCCTGTCAGGTTATGGAAGCATGAATTTGAATAGGGTAGGAGCAAAACAAAAAATTAAACGCTTCGCCATCTTTTTTGGTTTATGGGTGGTTCGACATGGTGGTTGGTACGACAGTAATTAATTTTTTTAGACTTAAAACAAATTGTTTAAAAAAACAAACAAATTGTTTGCCATTTGTATTGTCAGTTTTGTTGATATTTAAAACGTAAATAAAACGTTGATAAAAAAAAAGTCACGCCACGTTAGCTAAAACACACACGTGCTTGTAATTACGTATTATTCAATTGGGAAAAGGAAAAAACACGTGGGACGAAATTGGAGCCTCTTATTTTCCTGTTTTTCAAACGTTGCCTTCCTTTATATCACTACCTATCTTCCTTAATCAATATTTTGGGAGAAATATTCTTTTTTCTACATTTATGCCTGTGTACATATATCTCTATCTACCTATGTATATATTTTCATATTATTAAACTTTTTTTAACCCAATGCGCCATGAAAGTAAAGTTTACATTTTTCGCAATGTTTTAGCATTGCATCAATATTTTTTTTAAGCAACTTGTTCAAAAGCATTAATAAAAGTTTATTTTCAACATTATATCGGTGCTTAATTGAATAAACATAATGCATAATAATGATCCTTTGATGAAATGAACTTGTTTGTTCTACTCAACTAACATTGAACTATCCCAGATGCAATATATAACTTTACAGAATATTATCTGAAGAATCAAAACTTTTCAAAATAAATTGCCTATAATTCAGATGAAAGTATTTAATCAATTATTTAATCAACTCAGCTTTTAACTACATTGTAGCAAGTGTTTAAATAAAAGCTACAACATGGGTATGTAATTCACTCTCCATATCCACATTGGCATACATTAACAAGTAAAGGGATGCGGGCTCGGGAATGAAAAATTGTGTAAAAGTTGTCGAGCAAAAGTATGTTGGTTGGGTGCACCATCTACACAACGAAAACAACAACTTTTCAAAACCACGAAGCAAGTCTTGCCTATTGCTACAGTATATTTTGTACTTTGTTCTTGCATTATACTCTTGGAATGCTACTCTTTGGGTGCATTTTTGGTCTGACATTACATAACATCATTGAATATATAATAATAAGTAATGATAATAATAAGCAATGTAGTAATTGCATTGTCAAAAATTTCATATTTGTTGTTGTGAATTGAGTAGAATGAGAATGAGTAAATCAAATCCAATTTATGACTGTCTCCATTTTTTCTGTTTTAATTTGATTCCCAGTTTTGTTTATTAAAAAAATGTCAAAATTGGTTTTCTGTTGTAATTTCCATCCTTCATAATAATATTTATATTAAGCATTTGTACTAAATTTGAGGGGTGCAATATCGTTAGTATGGGATTTTCCCTCCCGCAGTAGTACAATGAGTTCCAATTTTGTTTCCACAAATTGAAAGCATAATCCAGCTCCTCCGCCTACTCCACGTTTAAAAAAAGAACTTTCACTCTCCTCAATTCAAAGATTCGGGGAAAGTAGGTACACGGCAAAAGGACGAAAACGTTACAACCATCATCATCACTCGACTACTTACATTGCCATCTTTCTAAAATTTAATGAATTCTTTTGAGAAGTAAGGCTATAGTCTTAGAGCAGTACATTTTGTGGTGGTTGGATGGCGCTAGGATTTGAGACAAGTAAGCCATACTTACTTTCTTTCTTATTTGTAGTCGCGCTCTACCACCACCAGTAAAATTGCATTGTTGCTTGATGATGACGACGATGATGGTCTTCAATACAGGCTTTTGTCCTTGCCAAAGTTTTTAATTATATATTTTCCAACTGGAACAATCTGGGGTGTGGGGGATGTACCTCAAATACTTATCACAAACATGAAGCATGACACTTTTACAAATGTAAAAGAATTTCAACCCATTTTAGCACACTTTTTTTATCCCATATGTTTCACTAGATCATTCTCATAATTTATACGACAAAGACAAAAGAATATCCCATTATTATTTTTTTCCTGGTTGAGATTCATTTTTTTCTGTGTTTGTTACCTTGCTTGTTTCCTCTGCTCATTTGTATAGCTCATTAAGTTGACTGTTTGGGTGAACAAAAAAAAAGATGATTAGTAGTAAATACGACATTTTGACAGCTGTAAAGCAAGCACATACACTCAAATGCTTGAGCACGCTCAACATCCCCTGCACACACACGACAATATTATTCTCCTGCTGTTCTTTTCTCTTTTTTTAATATTTTTTTTAGCTAGATAGATTTGTGCAATTTTCCATTACACCTCGCATCCTCCCATTCATTCCTGCCGGCTGTCTAACGGGAATACTTTTTTTTTTTATTTTCTGGCAGCAGTTTACTCAACTCATTCTCCCATTCTCACTCACGGCTAGTTTTACAAATTGCCCTCAATTCGAATATAGGGAATAGTGCCAAGAAAAAAAATATATATTCCCTTTTGTATGTTTCCCTAAACTTTGATAACAATTTTGTATTTTTCACTAACTAGGAAGAAAAAACGAGGATTCCTTCTTTTCCCCATCCCCTCAAATGTGACAATATGAGCAAAAAAAAAGTTGTGTGGCATGAGTGGTATGTAAAAGAGGGAGAAATCAAAATATTTATACTCTGCGCACGTATTATTATAACTATTCAAAATCACGGATCTCTTCTCTCCAGGTGAAATGTTCAAGGTGAAAAATACCCATACTCGCTCTCATATGAATGTAGTTTTTTTTGCAACACAAAAAGAGAGAGAAAGAATATTTGGTAAAGTATGCAATTCGTGAAAAAGTTTATGAGGTCAATTTTTCTTGGAAGGAATTTTGTGGTCTTTGTGGACATGTTATAGTTTGTGCCCTTTTTTTACTTGATTCGAATTCGTAAAAAAAGAGTTAGCTTGTGTGAGTGTGTGTGTGTGTCTGGAGAAGCAGGCTATTCCATTTTACAAAGTACATAATACCTCTGTTTTTTAACCAGATGTACTTGAGTACCGAACGCATAAAGGTTGATGAGGGATATTGGCGCGAGATAAGATTAACTTGAAAAAAAGGTCGGGCTATTCCTTTTGACTAATTTTATCCCCTCCAAAATAAATGAAGAAGGTGTGACCGTGAAAATTAGTGGAAATGGAGTGTACACGTTTCAGCCATCTGATGTTTATGTAGGAAAAAATAGATTTGGGTAAAAATAGTAAACTTGTCTGAGTTTGGGTGGGATTTTATGATTCCAATCCAAACAGAGACTAACATACTTTATCGCTTGTCATTAGCCTATTATTATGCTTTTGCTACTTCATAACCTTTGTCACAAACATGTTTCATCCTTTAAGTATGTAGGTATACACGCATATAAACTACATTGAAGTATGCATATTTTTGACATTTAAAAAAATCTTTAAAAATACTTTTGAAACCCACAATAAATAAAATTGTAAAAATTGACATTATTTGGAGTCATTTATTCAAGAGAAGAGTTGATATAAGGAACTAAATAATATTACTTAGCTTTATTCTATTTTGTTCAATTAAAATCATATACATCCAGAAACTT
>JAITYZ010000047.1:0-12463 GCA_027744595.1 Paronellides praefectus | reverse complement strand
TATGTACATTTTTTCCTTTTGCCTATTACTGCGGTATTTTTGAGCTCCCATCCGTGGTGATGCACTGCCACTGCCGAGTCTCTATTGTCATACTTATTTATTTAACGATACCATATAAATACACATGCAAAATAAAGTTTGAAAGATATTTCCTATTAAACATCTTTATAATATGTGATTGCTATATAACCACTCATCCACCGCTCCCGAATCCTGAAGATGGTAACGCTAATAATGTGACAATATTTGCAAACTTTTTTTCCCTGCATCTTTCTCGAGCTCTTTTTCTTTTGTCAGTTTTTATTTTCCCTTTTGTTGTTGTATATATTTAACCCATCACATCAGGCCACCAAAAATATACTAACCCCACACACGCTACCACACTGAATAGATGAATGGTGATGGCATATAGGTTAGGTATGAGCATCAAAAAAACCTTGCACAAAAGCTTTACACGTACGTTTTGCCAAAAGAAAGGACAGTGTTTAGTACCTTTCCCTCCCCCTACGCCAACACGTAATGAAAGGTACTTATGGTCAGATGATGATAAAAAAGTATCTTCCATTGTCCCCGAGAAGAAGAAGATGATGTTGTCGTCTTGAGAGAGTTGTTCGCTCTCACACAAAACTCCCAACACAACATAAAAAGAAAAAAGGCGAGAACTAAATATAGAACACAAGCACAGAGGACGACGGGACAGTTGGATCATCAAAAGTCATCACATTGCAGTAGTAATAGTAATGATAACAATAATAAACATGAAGCACACACACCCCAAAAACAACATCCCCATCACACCATATATAATGCAATCATAGAATGATGAAGTAAAAAATGTTTACGTGCCTTTATGTACATTTTATCATCCGCTTTTTCTCTGTCTCTTTTTTTTCCTGTGTGTGTGCGCGGGTGTTACTTTTATTGTTTAGTGTCTACACCTACACTGCTGCCGACACTTTTTTTCTTGTCTCTCTGGATGTCATGTAATATGCCATTACTATATTGAAAAAATGAGATTGAGGCGAGGTAAAAAAATAAGAATAAAAAGACGAGGCGAAAAAAGGAGCCGTAGAAGACGATGATTCTTTTACATCATCATCATCATCATCACCACCTACCACCACAAAGCTATCAACCTTCATTATTATTAACTTCAGCCCTCAAGCCTTTTATTCTCCATTTCCCTTCTGTGCATTATGAGTTAAGGTAATAAGAAGTTGGGAAAAAAGGGAACCGAAAAGGAACACAGAGAGAAGAAGACTAGTAGAAAACCATGTTTAGAAGAAGCTTCGTATTTTTTTACTACTATCATTATCTCAACTCAATAGTAATGTGTGCGGAGGCAAGATCAAAGCAAAACATGGCATTTTAGGTCCCTTTCCTACATTTCCACATAACCATTGCTGTGTATACCCACCAATGTGTGTATGAATCTTTTTTTCAAAGAAATGGAGTGAGTTAAGTAAAATGTGACCCCGTGGCTCATGGCTGGCCTTTTTCGTCATAAAAAAATGTTTATCGTGTACATGGGATGGCAATATACAGATACATTCCAGGGTCTAAAACCTTACAACAGATTACCGACGGCGACCACGTAGTTAAGAAGATCAATGAAAAAAAATTTATCCTCAACCGCAGATCCACGTACTACAACAATATAATATATTATTGTGCTGCACACATAGTTGTGATGATATTAACTTTTATATTGATGGCATAATGCACTGAACAAAAGGTATATTGTGGGTAGCATCATATGTTCCTTATTGTTCGATCATCATCATTATTATTATTTTTACCATGAAGAGCATATTTATCCCTTTTTCCTTTGAAACCCCACTTGGTAAATTCACTCTGAGCACTTTAAACTACTGCGTTTAATAACCCAACAAAAACAATAAAGCACTTAAAAAGCACGAAAGCATTTCACAATGTATCTATAATAATGCTTCAAATAATAATGATGTTGATCATGTTGGTGATGATGATGATGGTACTTGAAATATGTATATATTTTTTTATCAATCCCTTCGCTTCCGTTGCTGTATTGGCTTTGTCTCTTTTTGACAAAACTCAAAAACAATCTTGTTCATCCATCTCTCAAGCTCTCTCCTCCTCTTCCTCTCCTCTTCTACGTCGACAGCAAGCAACCAACTAAAAACTTTACTTTTCATTTCCACTTGATATTTTATTGTACGTCTCTCTCTCTCTCAAACTCTTCCTTCTCTATAAACATAATACACAACACAAAATTGAGGTCACACAAGGTTTCATTCAGAGAGGCAAACTATGGTGAAGCTAAGCCGAGCGAAAGTAAAGTGAAAGCATGCCCATGTCTTCTTTTGTGTTCCTGCACCACAAACGATACCACTACCGCGTCAATATCATCCTATCGTATCGTCGTGATCATGCACAACACATTATGTTGTGGGAGTATCATCATCGTCATCATCAAAACATGCTTGCATCCATATCGCATCATTTTTTGGTCATCATCATATCCTTATTTTGAGTCGCTTTACCATGCTTTGGGTATACATATTTTGTTCCCTTTTCTGTGTTATCTGTTTTACTTGCTGCGTCACACGGTTCGTCGGTAAAATGGAGAAACAAAGGGAAAACCATGCTTGTAATAGTTAGTTGAGCTGAACTACTACTACTGCTACAATCAATTCCGCATGTCAAATCTAATCTCTCCGTGTCTTTCTATATTAAGCTGGAAAACATATAGTTTGTAGTCTGAGCAAGTGTAGTAAATATATACCTATATAGCGCAGAGGGAGAACGCGAGAAAGTGAAAGGGAAGCGAAAGTAGAGTTTTTTAGCTCCTCCATGTTCCTGTCATGCCATGCATGACGATGAGTATATGATGATGATGACGATGACGAAAATCGTGTGTGCTTGCATGCATGATGAGCACATGAATATTATGCTTTATAAAAAAATAGTACCAAGAAAAGAACAAACAAAATAAAGCCTTCATACATTCAGCTTTTCCCTGTAGCACCTTTCAGGGAGTTCATTTTGGAAAGAAGATATCATTATACTTGTTTGTTCGGTGTCGCTCTCCTTTTTGCGAAAAATATAAAATAAAAATGACGGTGTTCGCATTGTTGCCCGAATGGGATTATGCCCGTTTTGATAACTCACAATTTCTAGGGGTGTCCCAACTCCCAAACTTTATATAAAAAGAACAGAGATGCAGAAATAGGCAACGTTAGAAGTACGCCCTATTTTTCGTAAATAAACGGAAATCCCAACTTGGCGAAATTTTACATTTAAAATCAAATCTGGGCACGGGACACTATGATACATAAATGAAATTTTTATCGGCTTATTCACAAAACAGCAATTTCCCTGTATATCTTTTTTCTTTTCTTTTTTGTAGAAAAAAAACATTTTTTTATTCAATGATGTTGTTTGTTTGTTTTGGGGTTGCTGATGTTAGCGTGGTGGTATGCGGTAAGGTTTTTGTTGCTGATGATGGGACTCGCAAATGCATATGTACGCCCACAGAGAGTAATCGCAAGCGCTTCAAACACCGATATGATAATACACATAATGCTGACGATCTCATGGATGACGGTAATATGTCTTCACACGAAATTGTATGAATTAGATTCAAGTGGTTTTTGCAGCATATTTACATGTCTTTGGTTCCTATCATAAGGAAAATGACATGTACGAAAGTTGATTGGTTGATAAATTGTTGATGACGTTGGAAATGGGAAAAGTAACAACAATAAAAAGGAATAAAGTAGATTTTATCTGTTTTCTTTTATATCGGGTGAAATTGACGTTCTACAAATATAATACACACATGTTTGTAACTACATGATTGCATTTGCATCGTATATAAACAGAATCTACCTATAGTTTACTTTATTATTAAAATATTATTACCATTGTTCATTCATTGTTGATAATCCATTATAGGCGCTCGTACAAATTTATTTATTTATTCAACCTTTTCTCCAGTGTATGTATGCACTATGCACTAGTTCCACTCTACTTCCAAGCAAATGTAGTGACTTTTGTTGATGATGGTTGTTGTTTGAGGGTAAGATATGTACAAACTATATTTGTAGGGCATAAGGTTAGTAAGGTGCTGTTTTCTCTTATTATGTTTTTATTTATAGCATTTTTATTATAACAATAATAATAATAATAATATGGTTTTATGCTTGGTGAATTTATTTTGTACTTTGGCTTTTCTGCATTGTTGTTAATATTAAGTTGCCTGCTGAGTTGCTATAAGCTTGTTCCGCTCTCCTCTCTCCTCATTCGTCCTTTTCTTGCCTCTCACTAAGCCCCTCTCTCGTAAAAAGCCAAGTCTAAACCTAATTCTCTCTCTCTCTCCAAATTTCTCATGCTTTCTTGCTCTTGTTTGTTGCTGCTTTCATCGCTTTTAAGCTCCTTTCCCCTAATTCAGAATGGGAAAAGGGAAAGCAGGAAACCAAAGGGGGATATTCTCTCTGGTGTGAAGTGGTAGTATTGCTGTAAGAAGGACAACATAAAAAAATGAGAATATTATGGTCTTCTTAGAGAAAAGACCGAGAGATAACAGGAAAAGGAAGGGAATTATATAAATACTACAATATAAATACATTTATATACGGATAATATATCATATATATAAATATGTATGTATGACACAGAAAACGTAGAGAAGCAGCAGCAGCAGCACGACATCATGCACGAGAGCTTATAAATACTACAATATAAATACATTTATATACGGATAATATATCATATATATAAATATGTATGTATGACACAGAAAACGTAGAGAAGCAGCAGCAGCAGCAGCACGACATCATGCATGAGAGCATGTATATTATTATTAAGAAGTAAAGTCTACAATTTTATATGCCGAGCAGTTATACTAGCACCCAATAAGTTTATTTTTATTCCGAAATTCTTCTCGTTCCGTCATATAAAGCAGCGCACAGATAAGCATATGGCATAGTATAGTGGGACAATGATGAGCTTTCTCTTTTGTGACTTTACATGGGATTTTAAGTACACATTGCGGTATTCATCATCCGGACTTTTGTGTCGATTCGACTATATACGCGTTTGAATAGGAATCTTGTGTGTGTGTAAGTACAAACGATGATGATAACAACAACCAAGGATAAGCAAAAACATCAGCAGCATCGTTGTCGTGCCCAGAAGCAGCAAGTCTTGGAGAATTGAATACTCAAAACAATTTTCAATAAAAGCATTTGAAGAGAAGTGAATTGTAAGCAGTGCAGTAGTGACGACGAGTTTTTTGTCACCATCATCATCGCCACCTTTACTGCCACTAGACCGTGCACTCAATCTGCCTACACGCAAACATAAAAAAAATAAAGTTTTAAAAGGAAATAGGTGTATTGTATGGAGAAAAGGGAACGAGAAGAGATCGACAACTCAAGACAACACGTCTTCTCATATCTATCTACTGATGCAGTAGTGGTGGTGGAAAGTAAACTAGGATGAGAAGCACAATGCATTTGACGATCATGAAGATAATAACCCTAGTATTTGGTTGACAAACATCTTCACTTAAAAGTCCAAGTACCAGCAGCACTATTATTTTGCAATAAACTTCCATTTTCACTTTCCCCCAATTCAATCTCTAGCTGCTTTCCTTTCTTTTTTGCTTTCTCTCTCTCTCTCTGCAATGTATGCATGCTGCTCATATATACCTACATGTATCTCCTGTAACTTGTAAAGCTTATGTGGTGCCTTGAAGCGTACTAAAATTTCCAAATGATCGTCCCTCTTTTACACAACTCAGTAGTTAACTTGAAATTGGGCTCACTACATATCTATATGGAATTTTTCCTATAATCAAATAGTTTATTTACAAAATTACGTGAACATTTATAAAAAGAGAGAACGTTCACCCATCCAGAAAACAACATTTTGAGTACTACTGGCATGCAGGAAATGTGGACCAAAAAATGAGAAACTGTATAGCAGTTCAGTTAAATGATATACAAATATATGTGTATAGGAAGTAAATTCATTAAATGTAGCGTCATTTAGCAAATATACAAAATAATAAGTGTAGCAGAGAAATAAAAGGGGCATGACGAAAATAGTTGGCTAATTAACTTCACCATCCATCCGTATCCCCTTTACAACTTTCACCAAGCATGCATAGAAGAAAAGCTAGCCAGCCATGCTGTCTCTTTAAGCTGAAAACACAAAACTACTGTAATCTGTATTGAATGAATGCGAGCTTGGAAAGAGACGAGAAAATGTACACAAAAGGAAATCGAAAATGTGTGAAACGTTAAGTGAAGGGGAAGGAACGAAAAAAAAGTGTATCGTCATTTACCATGCCATCTCTGCCTATTGAATATCGAGAGAGCAGAACAAAATCCGGAATAGTCAAAGAAAATGAATGAGTAACTACCATTAATAATATATGGTTTTTTGGGAGTGTGGCTTTGAAAATTTGTTAAATTACTGTAATACAAAATATAAAAAAGGTCAAAGTTGTAGCATACCCTTCATCACAATAAAACGTTATTAAACGGATAAAATCATAGGCATAATATAGGCATAATATGCAAATATGCAAGCATGATTACCTTTTGCAAATGAATCTTGTATGTTACAAAATATTAATGGTATAACTCTTATTTATACATGCTTACTAACTTCTCAATATCCCACATATACGAGTATACATACTCTATGCTTAGATAACGTGCGTGTGGTGTAGTGAAGCAAATTGCGGAAATTGCTGATCAAGACTGGAATTTAGCTGGAGCAGCTTTGCTTGTTGGAGAGTGAAAGCAAATTGGGAGAAGGGGGAAGTGAAGTACTATCAGCAGTTGTAGAAAAACTAATAGTCCAGTGACAATAATACGGAAGCCATGTGGAAAAGTAAGGCCATCTAAAGAAAAGCAGAGGGGAAGGGAAAGAAATGTATATATTCTCATATTAGGACGGTCGCGGTGGTACATGGGATTGTCTAAAAAAGAGCGTTTTTATAGGAATAATGGTGTATGTGTCATTATAATATGTATAAGGGACTCTGGCACGGAATGACATGGGATAAAATAGGTACATAACCACCATGGTACATGGTGTAGTAGCATTTATCGAGAGAAAAAATTGCTTGTCTTCTTTCTTCTGAATATCTCAGGATCCCAGTCGTCGCGTTGCTGGAGTATTTACGTCAACGTCATATTTTTTGCTCTAACTCTGCTGGTTCTCAAGTCTAATAAATTGAAAAAGGATAAGAAGACAAAAAAAGAGAAAAAAGGAGGGTGGTATAGTAAGGCACGGTGTATGACGACGTTGTCGAGTTGAGTCGTCGCCGACTGGGACTTTGAATGCCCCACATTTCTCTGCGGTATGATAAAATGGATGAATGAAAAGTAAAAAAAGAGATAGCAAAAGAGAGAGAGAGCGAGAGAGAGAGAGAAAAAGTAGAAATGAGTAAAATCCATTTCTATTCTACAGCTTTTGCAGCTTTTGATACACACACGTCTGTTTACTGTTTAGAGAGTTCGTGTTGTTGGTTGGTGGGAAAAAAAGGAGAGATAAAAGCAATTAAACAAAAACAAGGGCGAGCCTAAAGAGTAGGACCGCTATCGGCCTTTATTCGCTTCACCAAAAATACTACAAGCGTTCATTTCCTTTTCTCTTTCTATGAAAAGTACTAAAAGTAATCTATGCAAACTATTTACTTGACTATCATTTGCGAGAAAATACTATTAGACTATTGGAATTAGAAAAGAGCCAAGTTTGCATGAGTGCAAAATAAAAGGAGAAAACAACATGAAAGAACTGTAGTAGCAACTGAATGGGAACGGAAGTATAGAGAAAATAGGTAAAATTTTATTTCCCTTGTGGAAATGGTAAAACGTATCAGGTACTGCTGTACACAACTTGTGTAGCACAAGCACTCTACAGTGTAGAGTCTACACATTTGTTCATTTTAAGTAGTAGTAGCAGCACAACAGCAATACTGATGAATGATAAATCATTATTATTTTATTATTATTATTTATGAAGTGTTATCGAGATAGAGACTCTGTGATTCATAATAATAATAATAATAGTGGTACATGCATAAGTAAAATGAATTGTTGTTGTTCACTGTCTGCATCACTAAATAATAATACAGCTATTTATTTGATATAAAGCTATAAATTCTTGCTTACATAAGTACACGAGTTTTATCTCAATTTCCTTTGTCGGTGTTGTTGTTGTATTAGCATTTCACTTGATTCACTCCCACTCAAATTCCAGTCTCAAGGAGTTGAGCATGCTTATACAAATAGATAAAAGTATCACACTCTCTCTCTCGTGATACTTTATCATAGCTATTATATGACTACCTTTTTGCTACTATTTTTCTATTTGTATACTTATGATGCTGTCAGATCAAGTTTTGTTTAGTCTCGCAACAAGATATCAGCATGATTGTTTTGTTTATTGTGTGCCTGGCTCACTTGTTCACGTAAAGTAGTAGTCAGGTATGCGAAAACAAAAACATGTCTAAAAGTAAAATACATCAACATCACGTTCAGTTTCCCCTTTTTTCACCTACTTCCCGTGTTCATTTCTCAGAAAATGTTCAAAATAGAATCTCGTTGATGCACACAGGATCAGGATAGCAACAGCACCACTCTTGCTAATTTTCTTCTTGATCAAGCGAATCCCGAATGTGTGGCGAACTAAAAACAACTGAAAACACATTTTCTCCTCATCACCATCATCAAGTATGGCAATCGCATGGATTGGTTTGTTAGCAGCAGAAAAACAAAAAAAGTAGGAGTACCACACAACTTTCTCCGCATCAACACCAACCTAGTCTTTTATATGCACATACCTTTGTATATTATACTATTGCATATTATGTGTGTTGACTAATAAAGTGCTTGCCTATCTTTCTTATGGTTGATTGACATGAGAAATGACGGAATGAATGATAAATTACAAAAGTTGCATGCTATCAGTTATTTACTTTCTCCGCTCATTGAACACAGCACTATATATAATATCCATTCAACCAACAAAAAGAGAGATTTCTGTTTACTTATGTATTTGACTCTATTCGACTGAAAATGTAAAGAAAGAAAAGGAATTGAAACAATACATAAAAATACTATCCATTTTCTTCCCTTTTCTTGGCTGACAGGCTATTTAAAAGTTGGAGTAAAACTGGAAAGGTACCTTTCGTTTTTTAAACAATGATGGTGAATGGCGAATGAGCAGAACAAATAAGGTACGTGCTCTTTAGCAGACTGGAAAATTGCTTCCATCAGAAAGAAAGAGAGAAATGAAATGAATAAAAGGTGAGTGATAAAACAAATGAGAAATTCTGTATTGTTTACAGATATAAACTTTAACATGGATACTACATTCACGCTAAAAACGTTTTTTTATAGATGAAGTACCTGATCACAATTTATGTGTTCATTTTACCCTTAACAATGATAATGATAATGATGCATGAAATGAGAATAAAATATCGTAAACTTATTGTTGTTTTTTATTTTTTTAGCTTATCAATTATGAAGCAAGTCCATTTCTTCATTCATACACGCGCTTTTGATTGTAGATCGTCAAAAAAATTTGTGTTATTTTTTATCTGTCTCATTTTTTTCACCTGCTTATTACAATGTTGATCATCAATGATGATTCATCATCTTATCCTTCTCCCATCCAATTTTCTCTTGCTTTCTTGTCTTCGTTTCTTTTGTTGTTTTGTTTTTTTATATTACAAGATTTAATAATTCATCATGCTAAAACATTATATTTAAAATGGATATTGTAGTCATGATTCAAAACTTTGTTGTTGATTTAATATATGTGTAGGTAAGTATCATGTATGTGTATGTAATGTATGTAATATAGATAATATTTAGCATTTTTTATGTTGATCTCTGCCATGTGTGTATATTATATCGTTTAGTGTCCTCTTTTTTCAGTACAATATTTTAATGTTAATTATTATTCATATCATAATTCATACATATAATCAATCATCGTAGTTATATATAATAGTAATAATAATAATGTATATACAAGGTATTTTTTTAAAACAGTACAATACAATTTATTATACAACAACGGGATATAGGAGTAGTGGAGTGGAGATACATACGCCAGAGCTATTTATTTATTTTGGTTATGATGATCATCTTATTCTTCTTCTTCATCAATCTATAATAAATTATATAATTATGCTTTTTACACTATATCATATTTTATGCACTTTCTAATATACAACAATAGTACAATAAGTAGTTAGGATAGTTGCGGGTGTTAAAAATTAAATTTTACACTGTTTGTGGTATGCAATAAATAGTTAAGTATATACAGATATAATAGTAATCATATAAGAAATTCATCATAATAATAAGTATACTCTGTTTAATTAATTATATGACAATGAGATAATAATTAATAGATTACAAGAGGGTTATATACTTCACATAATATTATGTGTGTATGTATAAATAATAAAATCGTACGTAGCAGGAGGAAACATCACTATACTTTTTTTTGTAACTGTAATAAAATTATTAGTTTATCGTTGATAAAGGTCCTATGTAGTATAATCGTCAAACCTTATTAATAAATTCACACGTACACACATAATTATGCATAATAACGTATTTATATGACTCGCAAAAAGTTCTTACAATTCAAGTAACAACCTATTTTTTAAATTTTAAATTGCAATTGAATGCGCGGTCGTAAGGGTGTCATTTAAAAAAACGCTTAAAATAATAGACAAGAAATAAAATGGGTGACTTGATTAGTGATTCCGTTGACTATAAAAAATGACCTTTTGCATGTTAATGTTGGTTAAAAGCACTCACAGCATTTTACCAATATTCTTTTCTTTTTTTAAAAAGATTTTTATACGATTTCCATTAAAATTTTCATAGCGTTCTTACTTACAAAACGTGTGCTCTTTCCTATAGTTTATTATTTTACAACAACCGTTTTATTTTCTTCAAAAGAATCATCAGTACCACAGCTTAGAATGTTTCTTATATACATCAAACAGTTTATTAAATGTATTTTTTGGAATCATGAATCAATCAAGATATATCTTTTGCGCTGTCTGCCGCACTGTTCCACTTTCTATATGGCTTTTAATGTATTGGATTTTTTTATTTTATTGGATGGTTTTCTTGTTTATTACTTTTTTATTAGATTTTTTTTTAAATTTTTTTCTCTCTCTCTTTTTTCTCTTGATGAAGACTGCCAATTAAGTTTGTAAAAAGATTGCGTAACGTAGTATTTACATTTTATAGTAATATATTATCCCGATGCTTTCCCTTTCATCATCATCCTCCACATCATCTGCAGCATCGCAAAGGCTACATGGCTAGATTACGATTCTATAATTTCTCTTTATTGTAAGCTTTTTAGTCTAGTAGAGTCTGTCATGATGCTTTTCTCTTTTCTTAACAACATGCCAATGTTTTAACGGAAGGACGATAGTTTATACAACTTGTAATTTCTTCTTCTTCTTTAGTAGTACTTTTTTCGCTGATTTTTCTGCTTAAAATCTACACAGCTAAAAATATAGTCACTAGACACTTAAAATTCCTACACCTTTTTCCATGTTTTACTTTTTCTACTCGTCCCTTTTCTTTTAAAGCGTGTTTGTATAGCTTAATTGTTTAATCCTGTCGGAAAAATCAGGGAAATAGCACTAGTGACTCTTGATGAGGTAAAGAACTTTTATAATTATCCGATTGCAAAAAGGAATTGCAAGGATGAGTGTGTATAAAACAGACTGCAGGCATGACATGTGAAAATCATCTGAAAGATTGTACATTTTTACCTTTCTCTTAAAGAAACGCTTCTATATGTGTAAAATGGATAATTATTAACTACATAACTCACCTATACCTACCTATGATTAGTCTGAAAATTTTATCAGCCTTGTATACATTCTACACAAGTTTAATATTTTAATTTATCTTGAACTTTTAAACAAACTGTTCTCTTGATTTCTAAATAACTATATTTTTTTAATATATCAACATTTTTTGTCATCGATTTCTGTTTTAGTGGAAAGTTGGCTTACCGGAAACCACAAATCACTGTTGTCCTCTATAAAGACACGACTTTTTTTTTGTCAAGTATCAAAGCTTATACTTACCTATTATCTATTCTAGTAAACCCTAAACATAATTATATATGTTACATGTTTACATGCGCGTGATAGGCAAGTTTTGATGATGATGATAATAATAATAATAGTAATAAATGCTCGTGTATTATATTATTTTTTAAAAGAATTTTACAACCTACTTTTATATAATAATAATAATAGCTAACAAAAAATTGACTCGTCAGTAGCGTGTATATATATCTTTACATGATTGACCATTAATTTGTTGATCTTGTACAGTAATAATAGTAATAAAACAGCAGCGAGCTAATTTGTATGATATAATAATACACTATATAGTATTTAGCAATA
>JAITYZ010000046.1:0-13489 GCA_027744595.1 Paronellides praefectus | reverse complement strand
AAAAAAAGAAAGTTTAAAACTCGCGCCGCGATTTCCAAAACATTTTAAATCCAAAATCCAGCAGAGAAATAAAATAAAGTAAAGTAGTTGTAACTTTAACTGTGTTAATACTTTTCCATGGTCCATGGAGAGCAAGCAAAAAGAAAATATTACATTGAGTGTGTGTGTATTTTTTTCGCTTACTCTTCTACTTTTTTTTCTAGTCTAATACACTGTTATACTATTGCAATGGTAGTAGTGGTGTGCGATGCGCACTTAAAAAACATTTCATTGTTTACTTCCCTTTTCTTCTTTTTTATATTAAACCCCACTAAAAGAGCAATGCCTGGAGCAGCCACTTAGAAACAAAGTGTAAGTAAGCAAAGTAAAGTACAAACTACCAAAATGAAATAAAAAAAGAGGAAAGAACAATGAAAGAAAAAAAATCCAATCATCGGCTTAGCGCAAGAGAGAGAGAAAAAATACTGACCAAATCTCTTTTAAAGAAAATTTTCGCCAACTACGACAACAAATTTTTTTTTCTCTCGTTTTTCCACAAATCTGTTAAAAAGTAGAAGAAAAGTGTGTATACGGATGTATGTATGCTTATATAAGAGAGTGTGAACAGAAAAAGAGTAGTCGATAAACACAAGATATTTTTTTACACTATCGACTTTCATTTTATTGACATTCCCAGCATCAAACATTCAACATAATGCAGTCTGCTCAAATCACACAAGATGGGAAGATGTGATGGGAAGCAGAGATGTCCAAACTGTCGTTGGCAGTTGGGAGTTGGAACGACAACGACCGCAGAACCATATGATGATCTAACATTTCTACTTTATTTATAGGTATATATACAAATATATATGTAATATGTATGTGTATTTATAGATTTATAGGTATATATTTTTTGTACATATTTTTTAATGCAAGAAAAAAAGCTTATACCTAAATACTGCAGCAATTGTTGATTTTAAATGATGGATTACTGCAGGGTTGACATTTTATTTTATACGCAGCAGCAGAAAGTTTAGGAAGGAGTGTAGCTTTCAGCTTTGAATTGAATGAATTATTTGTTGTAGTTGTGGAGTGCACAATACATTGCATTATACCTATATTTACAGCGGTCAAAGACCAACTTTTGCTAGCAGTCAAAAATACCGCAATACGGTGTAAACAAGTTTTCACCAACTTAAATATTAAATTCTTCAAAGTTCAAGTGTTGAGTATCTATATTAGGAAAAAACCGGATAGAAGAATGTACCGGAAACTATTTTTGCAGAAACATTTTTCTATTCTTGTTTTGGAAATGAGTTAGGAGCTGTATAACTTAATAAAACTTGGTTGGTTTTTTATGAGGATATTTTTGTGCTTCAGGAATCAGGGAAGTGGGTAGTGTAATAGTTATCGGGATTTTCGTATGAAATAGAAGGCACGAGCCATATAATACTTAACAGGTCAATGTGCCATTTGTCCACATGATTTTTGAACTGTGGAATTGTGCCGGAAGCAAAGTATCTTTTGTTTCAATTATCATCCGCTTGAGGATTTACTACTGCCCACTTATCCCACATATGAAACTTGTATTTTTTTACTTTAAATTTTGAAAAAATCTTTTGTTGTGCGAATTTCAAAAATTTTGGCTAGCTTTTAATTTCAAGCAAGCTGTATTACAAATTATGTTCTTTGGTGAGTGATCCGCTACGACGTAGCTCAAAAAACCTAAACTAAGCTTCCAAAACATACATACCTGTTTACATTCTAGTAAATAGTTTAAACAATCATTCCAGAAAAAGAAGAACAAAAAAGAAAAGAGAGAACAAAAACTTTTGTTTGGATCATTCCTCTGCAAAATTCTCAGCATTTTCTAACAACAATGGCAAAACACAATGTCCTGCACAACCACAAAACACAATGAAGGTATGCATAGCTTGATTAAACAAACAAAATGTGTGTTTTCACGTAGTGCATTGTAGTCGTTCCCTTGTTCACATACTGCGCATTGCATTCATTGTTTATTATGTACAACTCAGCAGAAAAGGAAGTAGGTAGTAGTATGTATTGTGATGGAATGTTAGTTAGCAAGCCACTCGACTTTTCACCTTTTCCTTCCCTTAACAACAGAAGGTCATTGGGTGCAAAAAAGAAGAAGAAAAGATGCATAATGGCGTGAGTGAAATAAAACATTGGCCAGGAATGACATGGTTAACATTTTTGCACTATGTCCTTGTTAGTTGATTAATACCAGACCATTGTGAATATATCATTTATTAGTCATGCTGGTTAGAATACTATTATAATTCAGCTTGTACTCGAATATATGTGGATATGTGGGAAAACGTGACTACTTTTTTTAAATTGAAAAACAAAGGTTAGCTTTCGAATTTAAAACAGTTTTTGAATTGATTATACTCAAACAGTAGACAAATTAACATTAGAAATAGCCCAAACCACATACCTACCACCTACTAAGTCTGCGAATTAAGGAAAAAAGCAAAAAAAAAGTTAATGGAGTTTTCATATAGCAATCATCAATTATTATATTTTTTTAACCATTCCATCATAGAAAACCTACATTACTCAGATAAAGCTTTAAAAAAGTACTTCAATAAAGAAAGGAGCATTTAAGTTCCTCTTTAAAAACTCTTCAAATTACAACTCTAAACTTCTTTTTTTCATTAACAGCCACTTGTGTACCTCTACCTCCTCCTCTACTTCATCCCATCACATATCTTCACACAAGGAATTTATTTCACAGTTTCACTCCACCATTTCAACCATTATCATCTACATCAGCATCAACTTATATCATCACACCTTTCTTCTTTCTCTCTTCTTTCAAGATGAACAATATACCCGAAAAGAAGAATACGTAACATGCACTTAAAGCATTTTCTTATTTTCACTCATATTATAGCTTTCCTCCACCAACCAACATCAAAACCCATCTCCTTTATTCTGCTCCACATTTTATCTCTTTTCTCATATTTCCTTCAACACACTTTTTTTCTTTTTCTTTTTTCTTCATCTCTTACTTTATGCATTATTATTACTTTCCTCTACTTTCAATTTTATACCTTCTCATGATGTCCCATCTTACAAAACTCTACTGCTTCCAACAACGCGTGAGTATTTTCCTGGCTTGCAAACAAAAAAACTTTTTTTTTATGTTTTTTTGTTTGTCTCCTCTTCTTTTCTTACTTTACTTATAAGCCTATCTCTAGACTACATGTACCTATATACCCACACCTCTCTCGTTGAAATTCAAAAGATGGCCCAAAGTTTACTACTACAAAAAATACCTATATACAAAAAAAAGAATCTTGCAGTTTGAATCACACACATTCGCACATCTTTTGAGAAAAAAAAATCAGTGCAAGTTCACAAGCCTTGTAGTTGCGTGAAAACCATTCTTTCAAAAAGTGAGTCAGTAGTGAACAGTCTCAAGAAAAAGAAATTTTAAGTGGAGATATATTTTGTGTTTTCTTTGTCATCACTTTTTTTGTATACCTATTATATAAATAGCTGAATATATAGATTTTTAGGTATGTATACATTACCCATGTGGATATATACCTTGCTGGAAGTGAAGTACATAAAAAAATGTGGGCAAGTAAGTTAATAACAGTTTACTTTTATTAGCGTTCCAATGTTTCTTTCCGTAGATGGACGTGTGTTGTATATTTCCTTTTTTTTAATGCCAAATGATAAAAAGACAAAGAATTGCAGTTGGTGGATAGTTCCATCTCTGTGGATATAAGTTTGAAGAAGAACAAGTTTGCAATAAAAAAGGGAAAAGATAAGGGTTAACAAATTCCACAGATTGTTTGTAGGTCACCATCCCATACTATCATCATCAAACAGACAATAGGTTTTTTATACCTACTTATTTTCTTGTGTGGGGGAAAAAAAACTAGGGAAAAAATTCTTTTCCTTTATTTTTTATCTGCCAAAAATAGTTTTGATGGATTTTTTTTTCTTTTTCTTTGGATTTAAGTAAATAAGTAGGAAAAATACATTTTTTTCTGCTTGGTATTCTGCTCTTTTATTCCTTCCTAAACTGTCCAGTAACGAAAAAAGGAAGAGAATAAGGAAGTTGAGTATAATAGATGCACTTTGTGTGTGTGCTGCTGCTCTTTGACTGCGACTGATGATGATATGATGATCATCATCTTCAAGATTTTTTTACACACATTCTAACTCAAAGCAAGAAAAAAAGAAGATTTTTTTGCACGTTTTATTATGATTCTTCTCACAAGTCCAGTCACCACCAAAAAAGCCCTGCTGCTGCAAGCTGCAACTTTTCCCCCCCACACATTACTTTATTTTTTCTTGTGCTTTTTCCGTTCTCTACAAAAAAAATAAGTCGAAAAAATGGAGAGGAAAAAGTAATACAAAAATACTTTCACCTACTCATTTTTCTCTCTCTCTCTCTCTGTTTCTTATGGTCACTGGTCAGTGACACCAGCACCGACACCAAACAGCAAGACACCACTGCCGCCGCTGTACCATCATCAATGGTTCAGCTGCACTGTTTTTTTCTGTCTTTTCCCTTTATTTCCTTTGTATTATGTTCGCTAAGTACAATGTTTACAGTAAATAAATGAAAGCCCATTTTGTCATATTACAAGGCTATTATTTTCGCCTTCCTTTTATTTCTTTGGGTTAGTTCACTTGTCCAGAGAAAAAAAATTAGCTTTCTACAAGCATCAGCAGGAGCAACACACCAGCAGCAGGCAGCAGGTTATTACATGAAAAACGAGAAACTCAAAAGAAAGAGGAAGAAGTAAACTAAAGAAAATGGTTAAGGAAAGGACCTCAGGTTGTTTTTTTTCGGTTATTGTGTGCAGCATCCTCGGAAAGAAATGAGAAAACGCAAGATGGGTGTATATAGCAGATATGCATATATGAAGCATGTTTAAAAAAAGTGTATTCTTTTTCCTTTATTATGACCAGGTATATTGTATGTAGGTAAATGTGTGTGTCGACCAACTTACTTAAGTAAGTGTATTTGTGTGATGTTCTAATGTGTTTGGTGATAGCCCCGACGGAACGTGATGCAGTCACGTCCAAAATTCCTTATTTTTTTTAGGATATCGGTGGTATCCTCTTCTACCTAACACTCACCGTATGTCGTTGTGTAACATGTGTCCTCTTCTTTCTGGCTCACCTTTCAATTTTTACCAAGCCAAACTGCAAACAACAAAACAACAACAACAGCTTACAATAGCTCTGTGTTTTTTTCAATCAGCGCTTTGTTATTTGAGAAAAAAAAACTATATTGGCAAAAAAAGAGTTGAGTTTTTTTTGCTCTTATGAATTGATGGAAGAGAAAAGTGAAAAGTTTACTGGAGACCACAGAGACCCAATACCACCAGCGAGTGGCTAAATAACTGAACTCTGTTGAATTCTTTCCTCTTTCTTTCTTGAACCGCCTGTTATGTTTTGATAGTTTTTTTAGTAGGGTAAAAAATAGTATGTATTTTCTTATGACACAGTTTTGCAGGGGAATCATAGTGACGTTCACAATGTTCCACATGGACACAATTTTTGTTGTTGTTGTTGTTTGTGTAATACTTTCTATACCTCTTTTGCTTGTCAGCACATTGTTGTCTCGTGTCTAAATGTAAAGAAGGGATCAGGAAGAAAAAATGTTAAAAAAGAAGAGTAAAAAAATAAAAGTCCGTATATAGTGTACACGCATACCTACCTATTATTATAGTCATTCTTCTATTCAACCTTTCTTTCCTGGCTTTTTTTCCCTGTCGAATCTGATCTACTTTCGGGAGCAAGTGAAGTGGCCTTTCTCACTTCACTTAATAACAACAAAAGAATGGATATAGATTCTCTACAGACAAGATAAATAAGATAAATATGTAGGGCATAAGATCACCCAAAGAAGAAGAAAAAGTAGAAATCTAGAAGAGTGAACACACAAGTGTACCTACTTTTTTTAAGAGTTTGTTGAACAGAAAATAAAAGATGAGAAGAAGAGCACACAAAAAAACGTTCTCTCTCTTTATGTTTGGGTGGTACAATGAACCAAGTATACTACTTTTTTGCTCCGTTTTTGTCAAGTATCCCAAAAAAGAAAGAAAAAAAAAAGGTTTAAAAATTACAAGAAAAACAAGCCTATATTACGTTATGTATTTTATTTTATTTTTCTACAAAACCAACCTGTTAGTTTGGGAAAAAGGGTTAATATTATTTTGGGTCTGAAAAGCACCGTAAAACGGTAGATTTTTACGATACGTAAAACCAAACATACAGACACACACACACACTTGAATCCATACAAACGCGTTATATATTTTTTTACTTACTCTCCTTCCGTCTGGAACAGGATATTGCACTTTTGTTTTTTTCCGCCAATCTCTTTTTTTACGATTCACATTAAAACTCCAATAGCAAGTCTTTTTTTTTGTAATGAAGAGAAGCTTGTTTGTTTTTGAAGTGAATTGAACTGCTGCTGCTGGCTTTTACTTTACAGCAAAAAACGAGCTCACACTGGAAACTATAATAATATCACTGCTACAATCACCACCGCTATAATAGTGTATATACTTGTTTTTTTGTAAGCTGAATAGGTTGATTATATGAATATGTAGGTATTATTGCATTTTAGATAGTATTTTTTGTTATATGGATAGTAGGACAGAGTTAAATTGAAAAAAATGCGCAGAGAATGGGTTGCATACGAAATGGGAATAAAGTGGAGTCGACAAACGTAACAATGCTCTTCACCAAGTGGTATAGTAGTAGTCGTAGTCGTATTATTTTTTTTAAAGTGGTACGTAAAAAACGATTTTCAGCTTTTTGAAGACTTTTTATTTTCTTGTCTGTTTAAAGAGGGAAAAAAGTAAGTAAGTAGTTTACTTAGTTAGTTTGAGTAGTTTTTAACTTGTGGACATGCACACACACAGAGAGAGGGACATACATACATATACACACGTGAGTGTATATAAAAATGTATAAAATTTATCAACTGATGAGAATGAGATGAGTCCCACTACTTTCACTACTCTGTATACTCAAATAACCCAGAAAAAGTCTGTTTGTTTGCTTGCTTTTTTGCGTATTTGTGCTCGCTTTACCATTTGCACATTCACATTCAAAAAAGAAGAAAGGACGGTAACCTGTTAGGTTACTTTTTTCTTGCTTGTCTACTCTGTTAATATTGTTGGGAGAACGGCAACTGATCTGCACAAACACAGTTTTGTGTTTGTAGACAAGACGATTTCCACTCCACCACACAGACACAAACAAACACACATAAAAAAAAATATGGAAGAAAGTTTTTAACAATTTTCTTGTTATCTTTAAAGATTTTTTTTCTTGTGTAAAAGCAGATATAAGAATGTACACACACTTGACTATCCTATTCTTCTCTCTTTTCTTTTTTTTTAAAGAAAAAAGGTTAAAAAAAAACTATGCATGTAGTTTTGAGTATTTATGCAAATGTGTAGTAAACTTACACTGTAAATTGGTTCACTTTAACAAATGGCAGTCTCTGAGAGAAAGTCTCACAAGGAAAATATTTAACTACTACTTTTGTTTTTCTTCACAGACAAACAAACACGATTTTTTTAGTACTTCACACAAAAAAAGTGTAATGATTCTTCGTTGAGAAAAAAATGCATCCGTTTATTTGTTACACTTGATGATTCAAATGGTGTCATAAATTTTGTCTTGTGCTCTGTTTTACTGTTATGTTCCTTTCTCTTTCTCTCTCTCTCGATTTTTGTATTTAAACCACTTTCAACAACCAAAATACATATTGCACTTCACCCCTATTTTTTCTTCACTTTCTTCACGCATTAAATTACGTTAATGTGGATGCACTTTTTGAGTTGTCACTTGAGAATTTATTTATTTATTTGTATTTATTATAACTGTATGGAATGTTGTGTATACTGTCCATTAACTTCACTTTTTATTTCCGTTTTTCAAAAATATACCACAATGCAAATCCGCAATAAATATGCATTTTTTTAAGTACTCAAAATACCACCATGAAAAAATTTTATACCAGCAAAGCCACCAGTAAGAAAATGAGTTCCTTTTTGAATTGTCAAAGACAAGTAGAATGGGAAAAAAATGTATATAAAAAAATACAACTGCTGCACTTAACTTTGCATGAGAATAGAATGAAACGGAATTAATGGATCAAAATCAAGGAAATTCTTGCTTCTCTTCTTTCTTCATTCGGCACAGCACTTTGGTAGAGAAGATGCATGGAATGTGCACTCAACAATATATATACTCAAGCGGCAAAAGCTTGCCTTTCACTTTTTTTCACAAAACGGTGAAGAGTAAAAAACGTCCCGCTGCTCTGCGCTCTTTAGTCTCTGTTGGACTGTGGCTGGAAAGGCAGATATCCGGAGAATATGTATCGCACTCACTCAACTCCTCACACAACTTGTTTGAAAGAGAAAAGCGTACGACGCAGCAGAGCTACGAGTATTTCTGGTGGAACAAGGAAAGTAGACATGCAGGCAGACTGCTTTGCTCCTTGCTTGACAAGGTGGTGGTGGTGGTGGTAGTATGGGGCTTGCTGGTTCTCATCGTCGTCGTCGTTGTACTTTCAAAGGCAGGCTCATTTTACGTAGAAAACGGAAACACGATGAAATAAAATGTGGATGTAAACTTGATATTGTGTGCGCTTTCCATATACCTCTATAGTCCAGTTCACAAACAGGAATTGTTATATTGCTTGTGTAAGTGTCTGTCTGACTGTGTGTATCGGTATTTTCATTCTCTTTCCTTACCCGGCGCGGTGCATTTTGTTCTTTTTTCAGAATATTTTTTTTGTTTTGCATTCCTCGTCATTCCACCAGGTAACTTTAGAACATTCGACGAACAAAAGCGGTTTAAAATCATAAACCCTATATTTTATACTCTACTCTGCGTTTGAAAATCCTAATCCGTATTATTTGGTGGTGAAATGGGATTATTTTTATGTACTTCATTTTTCAGGATTTTAGTTGATGACTCGTTTCACTTGATATTTTGTCAAAAAGTTTCTACGAAATGGGGAAAAGTATTGTTAATGAGATTGGTAATTTGGTAAATGGTGTGGATTTTGCAGAAGAGGAATCTATTTTTATGGAGCAGCAGAAGTGGAGTTGTTGGGTTTTACAAAGTTTGTTGGGAGGTAGAGATGGCGAGACAAGGTAAAAAATAAGGTAGAATACAAAATTAGGATGTCTGGTTTTGCAGCTGCTGGCATGTTTTTTAGACAAATGCAGAACATTTATACGATTATAATAGTTTTATTTGACAGATATGAGTTTATGAATAGCCAACGCGAGAAAAGTATCGAAGTTTTCATATTTTGCGATGGCATTTGATGATGTGAGACCAAGTTGAAATTGGCAAAATCCAGTGTTATAAAGGCCAAGGGCATAAAAGCTATTTCACTAAAATATCGCACCTTCTGATGGTGAAATTTTAGTGATAACATTTTTTGCAAGGTTTTTTATTGTTTTTATAATTACCAACCTATTAGTTTTGTATCGCTATACCGTAAATATTTATAAAAAAAATAAAAAATTAATCAAAAAAAGTCAACTCGCTACAAACTTTAAGCCTTGAGTTCATCAATTCCTCAGGTAATACGTACCTTCACAGTTAAGAGTGCAATGCTAATAAGTACTAGAAATAGACAGACGTAAGATAGACTAGACTATAGGCACCCATATTTTGATAGCTGCTATATCTAGAGAGAATACGGTCTTACCTTATCCCTTACTTAACTTTGCCGATAATGTAATAACAATTAATTATAAAGTTTTATATTACCATTTCTGGATGTAAGAAATGTTAGTAGTGTTTCCAACAAGGATTCCAAGGATTTTTGGAATGAAATAAGTGTAGTTTGATGGGTGGTGGTGATGGAATATTTGAAGGAACAACTAGCGAGCAATACCAAAATGATTATTTGTGGCGACGCATGGCATAGCGACATGGAAAATAATTACGCAAGTATAATCATTAAATAATAAAAATGCGTATTAATCAAGATTTTTGTTTAGACATTTCCGTAATTGAAATTGTATGAATGGTTTCAATTATCATTATTTGCTTGTTGATAAAAACAGATCAAGGTTAATCAAGTTTTTTTTAATGGGTAATTATATCTTTTGTAAGTTTACATAACAGTAAATGGCTAATATTTTTTTTTAATTTAAAAAAAATTGAGATGGGATCTTTGATCATCATTGCTATTTGATCATTGCCTTTTCCATTACATTGGCTGTACAAAAGAAGATAAAATTTGTCGCAGAGGTCACTAAAAGTAAAATAAGGTCACGTAAAAGTCACAGAGGTTTTCTACAAAAAAAATAGCAAAGAGGGAGAATGGCGGACAAAGTGGAAACTCCTCAGAAAAAGCCAAGAAAGGCAAGTAATAAGGTTCGTGTAAAGCTTCCAGGAATTGAAAGCTATGAAAAGACACTGGAATTCTCGTAAGTTGCCTTGAATTTTCGTATGTATTTCACTTAGATGAATAGCTATGTGTGCACAATTTTTATAGAGTTTTTACCTTTCATTGAATTGAAAAGAAATCAGGTAATAAATATTGAATATAGGGGAAAAAAGTAGAGAATTGAGTTGACAAAAGGGTTATGATGAAATAGAGACCCCTTTTTTTATCGAGTAATTCAAGTATGTAATTCAATTTATGCGTACATTTTCTTTCTCGATTTCCTTTCGTCTCGCTGACTTGGGTTTCCCTTTTTGGCCCTTGTTCAAACCTTCTCATCTTTTTATTGTATGATTTGGATGACCTTGAAGAGCGGAAGGACCAGGTGAGTTTTATACAAAGAGGTATTTTTATCCATTTGTTTTTTTTTTTCAAGAAAAAAAATGTTTTCAAATGTGTTCAACTTTTTAGTGGAAAATGCATATAAATATGCATATACGTATTGATATGCAAATTACGTGGAATAAAAAAGTGATACAGTTCTTCTGCTCTGTGCAAATTTTATGCAAGTTCTTTTTGGATTTTGGGGACAATTTATGTAGGTCGGGTTGTGGTACGTCTGGAAAGGTTGATGGGATCGGATAGAATAAGAATAACAGATCCGAAATATCTGTCAACTCTTGTGGAACGACTGGAGGCAGAGGAGGCTTCAGCTTGGGGATCCCGAAGTAGATTGAGAAAAAAGGCAGAGAAGAATCGCTCAAGACAGCTGGCAATCGAGGGATTAATGGAACCAACGGAAGATATGCAGGATCTTTATGAACATCCTGTATTCAGGTAGAGGAGAAAAAAAAGTTTCACGTTTCGTAATAAGTTATATGTACGTGCATTTTAATTGTGATGATGTTAAAAAGCCTTTCTGATTGTTATTTTTAGGGTAAATCGTGTGCTCAACCGTTTAGCCATGTTTGACACGAATATGGGCGCTGGAGCTGTGTCAAAAAATCCTCCAATCGTTCAAGTTGACTTGTTCACACCTGACGATGATACCGGGAGAATTTTCAAAACATATCCGCAACACCAAATTTTTCACGAACGTAAATACTATTGATTCAATTATAATTCAACTTTTTTTATAGATATTTAACACTCGCTAATTAGTAGTATTATGATTCATGTATCATCGTTTTAGTAATCGATTTGATTTAATTTAGAAACCTTGCCGTATGTGCAAAGTCGTTACAGTCGTGTTCTTTCTCGCCAAAGTCGGGCAGATTTAACAAGAGCTTCACAAGCAGCACCTGCCAGTCCTGATTCCAGACGATCCTCAGCGGTGGCACGGAAAACAGACGCATCCCCCGCGCAACTTTCAAAGGCTCAAGGAGGAAGACCTGTGAAAAGCACAAAGTCACTATACAGAGCCGAAGGGAAACCTAGCACAATTTCTCTCAAGTCTTCAGAATTGGACGTTGCTGCAAAACCAAAGTCAACATCACCTGGCCCGCCTGGCAAACCACCTGTATCGCCATCACCTCCAAACAAACAAAAAACCAACTTGAAATTCAAACCCCAGTTGATACCCAAGAAGGATTTGGCTGCGAAACCAAAGAAAGATTTTGGTGTCAAGAAGACAAAAGGAGATGCAAAGAAGGTGACGAAAGGGCGCAAAGAGGGTGAATATGAGTTGGATGAGGAAGAAGAGGAAGGCGCATATGAGGAAGAAGAGGGAGAATATGAAGAAGAAGAAGAAGAAAACGATTATTACGGTGATAGAATGCCTTCAGATAATACCGATTCTTTACAATCTTTCATGTCGGTATATGGTGTACCCGAGGATCAGAACTTGGTTCGGGATTGGCAAGCGTTCAAGTCCCACCTTGTGGAAAGAGTTTATGAGGAAAGTGGGGGAAGTGCTGATGAGCTGTATGAATTGGCTGGTGAAGTCATTGGAACATACGACAGACAATTAGAAACTGTGGACGAGTTTGTGGCAGCACGTGAAGACACTGTTAGGAAGCAGAGACAATCTATGGGTTTACCTGCCGATCGAAAAATGGCTGAAAAGAAATTGGAAGAACAACGGGAAATGGAACTCCAAGCACTTGCCGATGAAGAAGATGAGGAAGAAGAACAAGATGAAGGAGAGGGCGCCGATGCCGAAAAGCACTGGTCATCCACAGCTTGGTCAAAAAATAAATCAAAGATGACTACGAGTGGATCAAAATCAAAGACGAATTTGGTAACATCCAAATCAAAAGCAAATATAAGTGGAGCCGAATCAAAGTCGAATTTGGCAACATCTAAATCAAAAGCAAATTTAAGTGCAACCAAATCGCAATTAAGTGTGGGAAAATCAAAGTCAAGGACGAACGCCAGCGGGAAAGGAGAAGATGAAGAGGAGGATGATGAAGAAGAGGAGGAGGAGGAAGAAGATGATTTTAATGAAACGGATTTTGAGGGAGAAGACGAAGAAGAAGAGCAGGAAAATGAAGACGGAGATGAAGGAATGTATGATGATGATGAAGAGTAAAAACATTTTTGTATTTTGTCCCATCCAACCAAAGACTTCATTTAATCTTCAACATTTTTTTTCTTCTTTTCATTCACAAAAGTTGGTAAATTCAATTACAGAAATATACAATAAAGTAGAAAACTCGTTGTCCACTTCAGCCACAACCAGTATGGTAGCCGGCGTTTAACGCTCCATACAAAAAGCGCTCCATGGACAAAAAGCGCTCCATGCAAAAAACGCTTTATACAAAAAACGCTTTAAACAATAAACGCTCTATACAATAAACGCTCTATATAATAAACGCCCTATACAATAAACGCTTTGCACAATAAACGCTCCATGAAACTATCACATATGTATTACCATACATTTTTTGATTCTACGTATTGACCTATTATATAGATAGACTAGAAATACTCCCAGAATCAACAAAGGGACTCCCATAATCATTATGTTAATACTTTGTTAAGGATCTTATAAAGGTTAATATTCAAGTTAGGATACTTAAATATATGCATTCAATTTTAATCATCAAGATTTGTTTCCATGTTTTGAATTTGACAAATTTA
>JAITYZ010000045.1:0-32588 GCA_027744595.1 Paronellides praefectus | reverse complement strand
TTTTTGAGCATACTGTGCATTTACAACTCTCAACTTTTGGGCGGCATGTTGACTCGGAAGCTAGCGGTACATTTTAACTTCCTGCTTGTGTATTCACCTTTTCTCCGCTGCCGTTCCTCTAAACAAAAACATTTTGTTGCGTAACAATAATAACAATAATAATATTTTCACCATTGCTATTATTTACATGTACGGTGGACTGACTGGATTAAAACAAAATTTGCCCGCGTGTGTGTGTGTGTTGTTACCATACCGTATTTTATTAAAAAGGGAAGAAGAAGGCATCCTTTTCAAAATGGAGAGAATGTCAAACGAGGAATTATAAAAGTTTTATGGTAGGCCGACCAAAAGGGTCCTTCTTTTATAATATGTATATTAATAGGTATGTAGAGAGAGAGAGAGCTGTTGTTTTTGTAGTCATGCGTTTACATGCAACTCGCATTACTTTCATTATTCAACTTGTTAACATTACAACTTTCACTTGACTACACACAGCACCCACACACATACTCACACCGTTGTTGTTGTCTTCTTCACACTCTCCTTCTCATAATCATCATTACTCCTATCCCCACATCTACAAATAAACGACATGAAAAAACATGAGCATATATCCTGTATAGTAGAGTGAGCTTGCTTGCCTGGGTTTTATTTTATTATTATTTTTATTTTTTGTGCTCGTTGCTCGTTTTCTTGGTGTGTGCTCCTTGTACACTTTGTTGTGCCTGGTGGATGTTGAATTTCAGAGGACGGATGTAAAGAGATAAATTTCCCTGTGTCCGTTTTCCTGTACACAAAACTACAAACATGATGATGATGAAGATATATCTCCGGTGGCGAGAGGTGACTTGTACAATGGCAGTTTATGGTGGTGGTCTCTCTCTTTCTCTCTTTAGGGCTACTATTGCAGAGCATATTGTGCATGTGTAGGAGGAGTAGTGAAGGGATACAAGATCCACACAACAAACAACAACATGCATAAGCACATTCATCAATAAATCATGGCAAAGTTGTAACTTTGGATTCTATTGACTTTTAAATTGAGCAGCTAAAAAATTTAAAAAGGATAAATTTTTTGTACGTCAAAATTAGAAATCTTTCAAGACTTGTAGCTAAACTTTGTAGTCAGTTTAATGCCACGAGTTCCTGGGAGGATAGAAGCTCGTTTTAAACGAATATCTGAGAAAGTGATGGTAAAACCGGACCGGACAGACTGACAGTGGGCAAACTATAAAAACACTACTTCCATTACCCAAACCCCTTAATAAATGCTACAGAGTTTTGCATCAACATTCTCATTCCTCATCTATCACCTCCACCACTCTCTTTTATTCCTATTCCCATCTGAGACCTTGTTGTGTGTGTGTATCTGCCAAATGCGTTCCTGTCAACCTTTTTCTGTGCATTGGAGAGAGAAACAGGGTAACTTTTTTCTTGAACCTTCTGCACTGAATATATACATATCCGCTTTTTTTCTTTTCAACTCAGAGATAGTAATACACACACGAGATACAGATGTTGTAGTAGTAATTCATTTCATGACAAATAAAAGTTGAACAAGGCTGGGAGGAGAAAAAAAGGGTTGGGGGAAAAAAATGCATGGGAGATTCCTAAAAGGTCGCTGCTCATCCTGTTTCCACCGTGTGTCAGGGGAGACACATAGTTAAATCGTTATTCTGCTTCGTTAAATGCATTTTGCCAAATGATGCACAATGTTTTTACGCCATGTTGACTATTTTTATTTCGTTTCTAATCACAAAATTCTTTGGATGAAGGTTACAAAAATCAACTGATTTGTCTAACGAAATGTAAAAAAAATTGTTTTACGCACGAGCTCACACGCAATGAGATTTAATTATGAGCTCGTCATAATTTCTAGACACCCACTTATAAAAAATATATCCATACAGTTCTGCTGAAGGGCAATAAATGTAGTACTAAAATAATAATTGTATATATTTTATGAATTCAATGCACAACAGCAAAAAATAAAAAAACAATTGGTTATTTTTACATTTTTCCACTTGTCATGCATTTTATTTGGATAACAGGAAAAGTTGTTAAATAATTTGTTTTTGGCAGTTGTTTAAATGGACGTTTATATTCCAAGAAGACGGATGCCTACATTATTTGCACTGTAGACACAATCAAGGGAGAAGATTTGACATGAATTGTAGTATTGGTTTAGTTTTCGCCCTTTTCTTCACAAAGGCATACCAGCAGCACACACATCCACACCACAAAGACTATCATATATGTATGTAGTAGGGATAATATGGATAAATAAAACACTCCCATTGCAACCAGCACCACAACATCCATGTATTCATTATACTACCCTGTCACCACAAACATTAATACCTACAAGTCTAATCATCAACACTCGGAATCACACAAAAGACACATACCTCTACACACACAGCTTTTATTATTAAAAGTACAGCTTTCACAGGCGACAATGTCGACGAGGATGACTGGGAGGAGTAGGAAAAGGTAAACTTTGTACCGTTTTAGTGGGAAAGCGCCATTGTAGCACCACCACCAGATATAAACATAGTTACATGGTCGGTATATATATTGTACCTCTGCAAATATTCAAGTACATATGTTAGTCAAACATGCAAACCCTATTATTTATCCTAGTCAAATGACTCACACACACCCAGTGTCAATGAGAAAAACCGCAAAAACAGCAAACAAAACCGAAAAGACAAGGGAAATGAGCTATTTGGCTAATTGTATTTCTGGGATTACACACATCACAGCACACACAACCAACCACACTCTCTACCTCCCTCGTTGTATTTGCTTTAAGCGAGAAATTTCCTTCCTCTTCCATGGAAAACCCTCTCTCTCTCTGCTCTTATTATTAAACTGTTTGTTTCCCACTCTTTTTGTGAAATATGCCAGGTGGGGAAAGTGTGAATACTTTACTGAAAGTACAATGGGAGGAATATGTAATGGCTTGAGTGAGTGTGTGTGTGTGATTGGGTGGCAGACTCTGGTGTGAAGTATCTCGTTGATAATGATATTATGATAAAAAGAGGGTACACAGATGTATGATGATGATGAGATATAGAGAGAAGGGAAAGAGGGAAATTTCCAAGTATCCGGTAAGATAAGTGTAGTGAAATAATAACAATATTTAAGTGAGCACACATAAAACAGCCTCTCCATCACCAGATTATTACTATTATTAAATCAGGTATGTGAAAGCAAAGTGTTTAAATTTTGCAAGTGGAAGTGAGTTGGGGGAGGGGGTGTGCACTAAATACATGCTGCGTGTTAAAATGCGCACTTTCTATGTTTATATAGCTACCTATATCGCTGCGCACTTGAGAAGGATGAGGAAATTGAGTCACAAGTGGAAATGGAAACTACTCGTCACCTTGTGTCTCCTTTGTCCTAATAACGCGGAGTAAGTGAGTAAAACTATATTACAAAGCATCTTCGTCACGACTTGGATGGCGGTGGTGATGGATATGAAAACGTTAAACTGGAGGTGTATATGTGTGTGTGTTGTACACACTTGAAAAATGTTTCCTACCATTTTAGTTGAGTAAATAGTGAAAAGTGGTCGGAACGATTTTTTACTGAGATTCTCGAAAAGCTGTTGGGGAAATAATCTTTTTTATTTATGAGGAAATGAGAACACCCAGAGACAGCAGCTCGACAATACAATCGTTTACGGGGATGTGACTTGTAATTTGAAAACCAATATTTACTCTCTCTCTCTCTCTCTCTTTTCACAAGTACTTGTTATTGAAACAAGTCTGTTTCCTAATGTGGATTTTGATTAATGTTAGGTTAGAGCAAACCTTTAATTGGATCTTTGGGTTTACGTTGGAAATTAGCAATAGCAACAAAATACACACATTTGTAAAAAAATATACAAAGAAATATTTGGAGAAAACTTGAAAATGTACTTTTTTTGGGTGAGGAATATTGAGATGCCTTGGTTTTACAGCTTCCCGGTAATAAAAAAGTTGACTCAGTTTTTGAAATGCTTCTTCTTTTTCTTCTTCCCTGTATTTTTTTGTAAATGCAACGTATGAGTGACAGGAAGATAGGGAAGATAGATGTAGAAAGAAATACTTATTCATTCATTCTACCTCCTCGGCACATTCATTTTTTTTCCTGGTCTTTTCAAGAAGCTGTGGCAGTGAATAAGTGAAACGGACGGCAAGCTGCTTGCTTGCATTATATTTTTTTCTTTATTTCTTCTCGTCTCGCCATATCCCACTACTATTCTCTCTGTGCACACAACTTTATATTAGGTACTTTATGTAGGGAAAAGAAGGAAAGACGAGGGAAGAAGAAGAAGGGGAAGAGATAAACAGTATTTAGGAGGGTTGAATTTTCAGATTGACGAATAAATTTTCACGTCCACAGTCAAGATAATAAATGAGAGGTGACGTTAATTAATGGGAACGTTCTAGTTTGTCAGAGAAAATAAGTGTGGGAGGAGGACGTGTGTGTAACTTTTTTTCTTCTGTGTGTCTATATATATTTTTTATAATGTATGCGGGAAAACGCGGTGGGAAAGCGAATGCAGTATACATACACATTATGGTACGCACCATTCATTTAACGAAAAAGACAGACTGCATAGAGTGCAGATTAGAAAACCATCACAGACACAACTATTCTACTTCCGCTCAAAATTTTTTTTATCTCATACTTTTTCTGCCAAGTTATGTTTGAGTTATTTCTCTTTCTTTCTCAATGTTTTTTACACTCGAGAAAAAGATGAGGTAAAAAATGCAGCAGGAGCAGAGCAGCATTACTTTTGAAGTAGACCCCATGTAAAATTTGAGTAATGCTGCATTTGTTTCACATGTTATAACGCATCTCAAAGGAAAATAAAAAACTTTGTTCTTTTATGAAATGCAGTTTGCAATAAATTTTGTAGCCGAATTAATTTTTTTTTTACATTTTAGCAAATATATACTCATGTTAATAACCTTATTATATGAAGCTTTTCATCTACGTCCAACTTTTTCTTTTAAGTGGCTGCACATATATTGCAAATAAATACACCCGGCCATAATGATAATAAGACTTTTGCTCCACATTTTCTTGCACATTTCTTAATACGCTCCCATCATAATCATCATCACTCTCAATATATTCTTTAGTGCTTGTAGCAGAAAAAAAACGTATTTTAACTTCATCATCATCAACATCACTACCACCATCATCATCACAAGTTATATATATGTTTCTTTACTGTGGGCATCAACCAAGAATGAGTGGAGCAAAAACCAAACCATTCAAACTTCTCTCTCTCTCTCTCTCTCTCTCTCTCCCTTTCTGTCTGTGTTCCCCTCCATCTTTCCATTTAGCATGACATGAGAGAAGATATAATTACAAAACTTTTTCCTGGAAAAAAAGAGAGCTTTTTTAACTCTTCCTCTTTTCATTACTACCACCATTATTATTATTATTATAACTTGTACTACCACTACAACACTTTCTACTCCAGCAGAACTCCATGTGCAAATGTAAGTGTGTTTTTATTCCTTCATGAGATTTTTTTGTGGTAACGGTCAGAAAATTTTTTTTGTAGGGGAAAAATGTAAGGTAAAAAAGCCAAGAGATGACTATGTTTATTATACATGTACACTATATAATTTCCTTTGTAGCTTGAAAATATGTATTATTAATACATTATTATTATTACTACTTACTAGACACATTGTTTCATAAAAAAAAAATTATATCACATGGCTACTCATTTTTGGTATCAATCCATAAGAAAAGGGTAGTAGAGGGAAGTATAAAGCATAATAATGTATAAAGCAATTACATACTTTCTCTCTCTCTCTCTTCTTGCTACTTATTATTTCCTCTCTCACACGATTAGTTCGACCAAAGCCTGGGAACAACTAAAGTCATGGTCAAGTCAACCTCCTTCTCTCTCTCTCTCTCTCTCTCTCTCTCTCTCTCTCTGTATGCTTGATGGAGTTTTTCGGTTGAATTTATTCTATCTGTTCTTATCTCGAGTACTCATCATCTGAAAAACTAGCTCCATGCATCACAGAACACACATACTCCTTCTCGTTTATAGTATCTGGCATTATCAAAAGTGAGTGCACGCGAGCAAACCAGAACAAGAAACAAGATGGAGAAGCGGAAGAAGAAGAAGAAGCAGAGCAGAAGTATATAGAAAGGAGAGTCATCCATGCATCCATAAAAAAGCAATGACCATTCGGTGAAAAAGCTCGAGTATTCAACCCATGATCATCATTATCAACAAGAGCATCAGTAGTAGAAAAAGCAGAGGAGAGAGAGAGAGAGAGAGAATAGTTTGCTTTCTTTCGCCCACTTCCTCTTTTACTCCTCATGTAATTTTCCTCACCCGCCCGGAACTATTACGTTTTGTGATGCTTGATAGCAGGGAATAGTGAATGTGTGTACTACTTACATTCGATATTATTATGATATGCTTGGTCGCTGCTATATGCGATATACAATTACATGTATACTTTGTAGTAGTGGCAACAGCATACTTTCATTTTCTCACTTTTCACCAACAAACACATAGAAAAAGTAGTGGTGCGTAGGTATGTGTGTGCTGCTGCTGCTGCCACTGATGATGATGATGGTACAAGTGGTAAGGGTAAAAAGAAAGTCCAAGAAAATTTTCCAAAAAGGCACACAAATCTTCTCATGAAAGTAAATGTGAAGTTTGGAAGTGGAAGTTGTGGTAGCTTGTGTAGTATAACAGTCACACCAGTCATTTAACTTATTTCCACAAACACACAAAGTGAGAGAGAGAGAAAAGAGAGCGAAAAAAAATAAAAAATAAAAAGGCCTTTCTCACTTAACTTTTTAGACAAGTCTTCTTCCTCATCTCCTTACACACACCAAGAAAGAGAAAAACGGGAGTTGTACAAGGCGAAAAAAAGATAACTGCCATTTCCCTCTTCTTCATTTTTTGCAACTTTTCCACTCTTCTATTAAAGTCATCTAACATAAGACACTGGTTTTGGTGGTGGTGCTGGCAGTGGTGGTAGTGGTAGTAGCTGCGATCATGCTACAAACGTTATAGTTCGTGATGGCAGCTAAAATACTCTCTTTTGCGTGTTTAACCACCCTATTTGCTACTTGAGCTTTCTTTTTTTCTATATGTATTAAAGTTACCACTCATTGTGGAAAATGCCCGTCTTTTCCCTTTCACTAGTCTTCTTTTCTCTTTACTCTTAATATACATTTTTTTCTTTCTTAAAGCATCCATCTTTCATTCTTTTCTTTGCCTTTTCCCTTCAACAAGAAGAGGAGCAGCACAAGGAAAAGAAGAAGAGGAATAATAATCAGGAGAGGAAGGAGTAAAGAAAAAAGTAAAGAATACGTAATACTTAGTTTGGGAGATTAGAGGAAACGGTTTAGCAGTTACCGCACCACCAACCCAAAAGATACCACATCGCATCAGAAAATAACACACACACACACAAATAAAATCCAAGCATCTTCAATGATGCTTTCTTCATCTTTCACTCCTTATTCTTCAGCTTCTTTTTTTTGTATTCCCTTGATGAAAACAAAATAAAGGCGAACAAAAGAAGAAAAAGTATTCTTTTCCTCTCTCTGTCTGCTTGCCTGATAGTATATTCTTGATTTTGATTACAGCAATAAGCTGTATAGTAGGAGTGGTGGTGGTGGGGGTATTATCATTACAACACCAACAATGCCATTTCAAGAGGCGAGAGAGAAAGTAAAAGTAACGGAGAGAGAAAGCGAGCATTATTATTACCTTGCTCAAGTGGTTGTATAAACTTGCCATCATATATGGTCATCATCATCATCAACTGATTCTTCCTTAGCTTGCTATACACATAAAGTATCTACTTTATTTAGGTACCTAAAATAGCTACCCATTTATATTGCCCTCACTTCTTCCCACTCCTTCTTCCCTGCTTCTACTCAAATTAGTCAGCCGTGTGAATCAGCCAGAGATTATCATAAGACTTAAAGTATAATAATAACAATATATATATATAGAGCTGCTATAATATATATGTATAGTAAGTAGTACAGGGATATAGACAAAACCTAATAAGCGTGAAGAAAGGAGGGAAAATAAAACACCTACACAGTCAAAGACCTGGAAAAACTTGCAATAATAATAACATGTAGAGTGAAAGAGCTAGTGTCTCTTCTTCCGCGTTAGCTTACACCGAGTAATTGGAATTTTATTGAATACTTTATTTGCATAATGAAAGGGAAAAGAGCGGCAAGAAATACATATTTTCAATTGATATTTGTTTTCTTTAAAAATATATACAAAGTATATATATACTGGTTTGAGTGTAAATATACAGGTATATATATACTTTGTGTGTGTGTGAAAAAAATGCATTTTTATATTTAGAAGATACTGTGTTTTTTAGCATTTTGGAATTTTCACAATGGAGCCTTCAACACATGTGTAATGTGGAGAAAAAAAGAGTAATGTGTATTTGAGGAGAAACCGGAAGTATTAAATATGAATGGAGTCAGTGACTGGGAAAGGATTATAGGGGGATGTACATACAACGTACCATTTAATTCCCTATCCTCAAAAAGGTTGTGTAATATTTTGTGTTACGCAGGTTATCCCTTGCACTCCCAGTTATCATGTACGTACGTACGTTTTTTGATACGTACGTCGTCCATATGCTAATGCAGTTTAACCGGTTTATTGTAATACTTTATGGTTTGATGCACCTTAAGGCGCATACACTTACATCTTCTTAACCTCCAAGGTTTAGTGCGGTTCCTTTTTTGAGATTCTTGGAAAAAAAGAAGAAAGGAGAAGAAGAAGAAAATTGTGGTTCAACTTGAGCACTTTCCGCTCCAATAATATTTATGAAGAAAAAAAAAGTTCAAAAAAGTTTTAATATGTAAAGTGGTTGTACAGGAGGGGGAAAACTCATTCATTATTATTATTTACACAACCAGATCATTATTTTATTTTCCCCAAAAAATAAAATAATTTTTCAAATCCCAACAGCTTCAAAAATCATGTATGTTCATTATTGTATGAGCATATAATTATTGTCGATATTTTATATAAATATAGGTATGTATATATATGCATATATATCAAATTCACCAGGAAATCTATTCAGTTTCCTTTGGTGAGAATTTGGCATTCTTTTCGAGTGACTTTTCATTGTACCCATTGTACATTAGATGCGTATTTTGTACATTTTCCAAACTAATATTTCCCCTCGGGATCCCACTAACAACTCGAGAGATTATAAAATATATATTTCTTTATATAAAATATATATTTATGGTGTGCGCTAGGTATATATTTTATATGAATGCATATTTCTGTGATGGAATTGAAAAAAGAAGCTATTACTACACTCCGCTCGTTCCTCACATTTCTCTCTCTTTTATAGATCTGCATGCAAGCAAACAAAAAGAGTAAGTAAGCAAAATGAAGTGAGAGTAAAAAAAGGTGAGATGCTGTGATGCGAGAAAAGTGTTTGAAAAAAATGACAAATTTTGTATAGAGAGTCGTTGGTAATGGTATGAGTAAGTATTCCACGTTATGTAGTTGTGCACGACCGAGAGAGAGAGAGAGAGAGAGTGAGGAAAAGTACAGAAGCTTGTACTACTGCGACAACCATCACCATCGCCACATCAATAAATTTTTCCATTAGAGGAATCACATTCATGCCTCACTGACTTTTCGAAATGTACAAGAGAAGAAAGAAAAAAAGAGTTAAAAGAGGCAGCAGAAGAATACAAGGAGAAAGAGAGAGAGAGAGAGAGAGGCGCAGATTAATGAACTCCCAAATGAACAGGGGAAATGCTGTGTAGAGAGACTTTAGTAGACAGCCTCTCTCTCTCTCTCTCTCTCTCTCTCTCTCTCTCCGTTTGTTTGTCTGTGAAAAAGAGAAAAAGCTGCATAAAATCCCTTTTCACACACTCACACAAGGAAACATACAACAAACTTACAAATTTTTCTCAACTGCTTAGCTATATTCAATAGTTTCAACCAAGAGCGTGTCTCAACTCACTACATCTCTC
This sequence comes from Paronellides praefectus, assembly GCA_027744595.1. Taxonomy (NCBI): domain Eukaryota; kingdom Metazoa; phylum Arthropoda; class Collembola; order Entomobryomorpha; family Paronellidae; genus Paronellides; species Paronellides praefectus. The sequence goes on along the minus strand of JAITYZ010000045.1, from coordinate 22,562 downwards.
CCTTATCGTTTAATACTCTCTCCTTGTATTGATTTTTTCTCTTCCAATTTTCCTAACCAAAATTGGTGTCGGGGGTAAATAGGGAAAAGTAAAATAGATTGTAGGTATATCTGTATTACTATAACTGTGAAAGTTTGTCAAATGAAAATCAAGGTCGTATAAGTAGTATACATGGTAGTTATAATTCAGGTAAGTAAATTTACACGCTCAACTCTACAGTCCCTCCTAAAGTGCGTCGTCGTCGTCGTCCTCGTTGTTGACCAACAACTTATATACGGCGAGTGTGTGAGAGAGAATAAAAAAACTTTTCATCTCTCGATAAAATGCGTCAGTTGTCAGCTTAACAAGGATAATGTATTTACAAGGACAGACGAGAGACCACTACTCTGGGAAATGGAGTTGGAATAAACATTAGTTTTATATGACCTATTTAGACTTGTGTTTTTACTCCTCTTCTTCCCTCCACTAGTAATACTCTAATAGCTTGGAGGGCAAGTGAAACGAGTTGAGAATCAGCTACAAATAAAAGTAAAACTAAATCCTCAGTGGAATACAAAATACACCCACAGAGCAATATATTTATATCCGTGGTATATACAAATACAAGTACGTATGGTCATCAGAAGGTAGTAAAAAATACAGGAGTTGATAGTTTGGGGTATATATATTTTTTTTCACTGTGTCCGAAGGTTACTCAAAGTTAACTGCAATTTTCAGCAAGCTTAACGGCCTTCTTTTTTTTATCCTCAACTTTTTTCTTCTTGTTTACTGTACAATAAGTAAAATAAGAAGAAGAATATCACACACACAACAGCAGCAGCAAGAGGAGGAGTACTAGTAACAGCAGCAGCAGCAACAACAAACAACAATAGTGATTGTAGTGGTGGGGATGGTGGTGGTGGTGGACTTGAAAGGAAATAAAAAACCAGTGTAGAAAAGTATCGAATCAAAGGAAGGAAGTCAAGAGAAAAAAAGTGTGTTCCACACATCATAAAGCAATCTTTTCCCATTTTACCAATCGATATTTCACTTTCCTTTTCCTTTTTTACGGTTCGTCCATGTCTATTACAAACACACAACAAGCTCATTCTTCTTTACTATTTTTTTTGAAAAAAAGAGAGAAAAGTAAATGCACTGCTACTATGATACATTTAGGTACATATAAATAGATAGGTATATATTTATTTATTGTATGTAGGTATCCATGAAATATATAGGTTTGTAATGATGTGGCCGGTCCATCTCCTGCTTTTCAACGTCCTGCACGTTTGTCGTCAACATTCTTTTCAATCTCTCTCTTTTTTATCATTGCCCTCCTCCTCGTCGACCAAAACAAGAAGAAAAAACTCATTTTCTTTTATGTTTTTACAATCCGATCCACTATAAATATATATATATATATATGTATATATATTTATATGTGGAATAAAAGACTGATGACGCAGACTATTGCTTTTTTTGGTGGTAGCAACCTTTATAGTAGGAGGAATATAACAAGAGTGTGGCAACATCAGCAGTTAAATGGGTCCAAGAAGAAAAAAAAAGTCAAATGAAAAGAGTAAAGCTTGCGAAAGCAAAAAAAGAGAGAGGGAAATAACCATACAAGGTCAGTAGTAAAGGAAGTAAACAAATGTCGTCGTATTCGTAATCAGCAGTACTTTTCCTTTTTTGCTAAAAAAAAGGCAAAAAAAAGAAATGTGACCGTTTTTGGCTTTGAGACATTTTGTAGATTTTTTGTAACATTTTCTTTTTAAGGGAAAATATCACAAGAAAGAAATACCATACTCCGGTTTTTTAGATATTGCCGTTCATTTCCCACACAAGTATTTAAATTGACGGCGGTGGTGATGCAGTATAATGACATTGTTAAAAGGACACTAAAGGAATCACTCATCTGAGTATAAAAAGTCTTTTTATTTTTCTTGAAGATTTTTTCCCTTTTTTGTTTCTTTTGAGAGTTTAGTGCTGATTTGAGGAAATTTTGTATAAAAAAAGAAACAATTAAAATTTAATGGGGACAGGTGCAGTAGTAAAACTAATAGTGCGTAAGATTTTAAAGGACGGCCTTTGAACTATTTTTTCTTATTTTCTTGCTTGAGCAGAGCTTTTTTAGGATGTTCGGAAAATAAATTACCGAAATGTATTTTTTTCCATGTGGTTTTCATGGTCGTAGACTGGCGCATGTACATTATTTTATACAATGCGGAGGACTACGCTAATATCCCTGCCATGCTGTATTTGTAACAAGCAATACAGATTTTTTTTCACTGGAGACGATGAAAAAAAGAAAGAAAATGCGGTTGAGTTGCCACGTCTTTTGGGAATATGTCAGTGATTGTTGCATAAATTGTATAATAGGTATGTGGATTGCTTTCTGTTGTTGCTACCGCCACTGATGATGCTAGTGCTGCTGCTCGCGGTATTGGGGGTATTTTTAGTAAAAATGTAATTGCAAAGCTCTCAAGGGACTAGTTGTGCTGCTGTTCTCTGGTGCAGCAATCCTGACTTGACTTGCTCCTCTGCTTATATAAAAAAAGCACTGCACTAGAGCATAATAATGCAGTGGTGGTAACAAACAACAATACTAACAGCAATCATATCATTAACATTATTACATCAACAGCAGTGAAGAGAACATCCTCATATCGCTGTCGTCATCATCATCACCATCATCATCAACAAGATCATAAGAGAGAGAAAGGAAGCAAAGAAACTTTGAGGCAATATGGGTTGCTAGCATAACATCATGTTGTTCATATCCAAACAAGAAAAGATTCTGCCATAAGTAGTAGTCGCCATGATGATGACGATCATCATCCTCCTCATCATCATCATCCCAGCAAAAATTGTATACACACTTGTGTGTCTCTTCCACTATCCAACAACGGTTGTAACAAGGCTAGCTGTAAATATGCAATAGAATGCAAGTCAAGTCAAGTATACTCATTTTCCCCTTTTTTGTACTTTGGGTATAGCATCCCACTTTCACTTTCACTTTCTTCTCCCAATAACAATAACCCTAAATGACATTGCTACACACAGACACACACACTGACTGACTTTCTCTTTTTTTATAGGTCGCCTCTTCATCCTTCCACTTTTAAAGAAGCAGCAGACAACAAAATATTATGGATATAAGGATAACATGTACAACAACCAGTATAAAAAAATTGTATTACTTTGGTAGTACAATGTTCCACTCTCTCCTCGTGTAAAAGAGAGGGAAAAAGTGTCCAAGCGAAAGCAGTGTGAGATGGTGTGAGAGAGAGAGCATTAAGCGGGTTGAAAAGAGTGGAAATGCGGTCAAACGGAAAGAGCTTCCTTCTCCTTGTCGAGTAGATAGGATTATTATTATTGTGCGTTGTAGAGAGGGAGGGGGGAAGAGGAAGAGAAAGTGCTTATGTATTTATGTGAAATGAAAACAGCAGTCGCATCATATTGGCCACTGTACTGCAAAAATTATAAAGCAGCAGCAGTAGTAGCACCATTTCTTCAAAAAGGATGATGACAACAATAGCAGCAGTGGTAGCAGCAAAAATGTAGTTGCAAAAAAAAGTGATTCCCTTTCCTCCTTTCGTCTTACAACCCGTGTGTATATCTTGTTCTTGACATGGTAAAAGAGACCGGACGTGTGATATATTGCTCATATAAAAATACTTGTTGTTATCTGTGCAAATGGTTGCAATAGACTGGTTGTAAACTGACACAATGAAATGGTGATAATGATAAAGTGAAAGTATTGACATTTTGCTATTACCACACTTATATATTTTTTATAGTATCACTAATGCCCGATTGGTGTACTCTGACTTTTTTTATTTCTCAAATGACAAGATGGAAATGAAGAAATAAGTAACGTTTTTTAAAAAAAATCTGAAGAAAGAGAGAGATCCCAGTGTATTGAAATTTGGACTCGACCATGTACTAAAAAATAATAAAGAAGCTAACATACTTATAATACTCTTTTTGTGAATTTTCAGTGCTCTTGGCCCTTGGTTCAATAAGGATGTTGTTGTTGATGATGATGATCAGGACGACGTTTTTTTTGTGTTCAGCTTGAAGGAGCTTTGCGCGCATAGTAACAATTTGGGAAATTTGCCAAGCGAAATGAACTAGGAATATAGTATCCACTTGGAAGTGGAGGATGCTCCTTTGTTGCCTGAATGAGTTAAAGGAGACAAGAGTCTTGTGTCCTTCCCCTCCCCTTATTTTCCCTCTACTTCTTCATTCCAATAAATACCAAATGTGCATAAAAGCGTAGCGTTCAATTGTGCTTCTGCTACTGGTGCTGTGTGTGTACAGTGCAGAGAATAAAAAGCGCTATGACATTAACATAATAATAACTATGACTAAACATAGTAGATGTACAACAACCACCACATGCTTTTTTCCATGTTCTATCATCTTCACCGCCACCATCACTACTTTAAAAAAAAATATCTATGAAAAAATATCTTAAACTCTTTTTTTTTGCAAACAACTTTTTTTGCGTGCCTTTTTTTGGACACGTACAACGTAGTTTTTATTAAGTTACCCTTGAAATGTCACATTGATTACAAAATGCTAATATGAAATAAGCTAAGCTTCTGCTGATGCTGATCCTTTCGGGATATTAATCTTTTTTGTTTAAGCTGCACAGTAATAATAATAATAATACTAATAATAATGTACCGTAGTAGAATGTGCTGCTGTCCTACTACCGTGATTACTTTTTTTCTCTTTTGTTTTTTTTCCTACGTTGAACATTTTGTTAGCTTGGCTAATGAAACACGACATGGTTTTAATTTTCAGCAGCAGCAGCAGCATCCCATTTTACAAGAGCAGAGATTCATAAAGAAATATCAATCTCTGATGGTAGGAGTGGTAGTGGTAGGCATATCAGATTGGTCAGTTTACATGCTTCTCTCTTTATATATTTTATACTACCAACAGGGTACTATCAAAGTACCTAACTCTATTTTGTAGTGCAGCATGGTGACATTTTGCTGTTGCTGTAGAAAAAAAATTTATTCTGTAAATTAAATTTCATGTTGATGCTTTCCCCCGCATTCTATTTTTCTCTGCTTTGTTGTTGTTGTTGTTTTGTGACTGTCAATGTTTCATATTTATGAAGGGAAATACTTTTTTAGAATGATAAGACCAACTTACAAGCCCTTTTCATTACATAGATACCACACCCAACTACATGTAAACACTATTTATTATGCTATGGATAATAATAATGTTTAGTAGGGTGGTATTGGTACAATTTATTAAATGTCCTTTCATGTCAGCTTCTCTCAACATACATATAAATATATTACATAATATATTTAGAGGGAGCATAAAATAAGGCCTTCTATCTTCTTTGTAGTCATCACCATCATCATTTTATCCTTTTTGATGTTTTTTGGCTCTGGCTTTTTGCTCTTTTATTTTGGTAGTAAGAAGAAGGGCAAGTCAAAAGAAAAAATGTACATTTAAAAAAAATTGCATGGCATAGCGACTTTTTTCTTCTTGTTCTTCTCCTTCGTCTTCAAACAGAGCTGTTTAGACAACACAGTGGGTGTTTACAGCCCAACAAAAAGGGTATTAGCAAAAATTGTATTCATCCTCTCTTCAACTAAATAGGCCTCAATCCTTTTTAGATTACTTGTTATAATGCGACCATGACAAAGACTTGTTGGTACTTACGCTGTTCCTGCTCCTGCTACAAAAGCAACATAAAAAATATAGAAGAATAACAGCAAGAAAACAGGAATTCTTTTACAGGGAATCCAAGTGAAAAAATGAATGCATCAAAAGGATACATAAGTAATCTCAAATTATTATTTTTTATCTACATACATGCTTTTAACTAATATGCATATTACTAAGCTTGTTGAACAACATACAAAACACCACCATCACCGCCTCCCCCATCATCATCCTTTTTCTTACTACTACACTCATTAAGCAAGAAAATTTCCTAGTAATTAAAATGATATTGAGCAAAAGTGTTTAAAGTCTCGGTCATTATTTATTTTTTTCTTCTTCCTCTTCTCCCTTCTCAAAAAATATATATAGGCTTGCACATGGTTTGGTGTGTAATAACCATTTTAAATGTTACTTTGTTGTAGTAAGTTTGCTTGAAAAAAAAACCAATGTTTTCCTCTTGCCATCATCATCATCATCGTCGTCGTGCTGATGATTATGATGAGGAGGAGGAGGATGATGACTTGTATGTATCCTCTTCTCTCTTTTTTTAGATTTTTATGTAGGTTGTTGGTGTACTACGCATACTTTTAGAGCACTTATTATTATAGCTTGCTAAGGAAAATTCTCATTATTACTACCACACAAAACACACATAGTTTCCAGTGAGAACTTCTCACTACCAAAAGGAGTCAAATCCTGCCAAGTTTAAGGATCTCTCTCTCTCTCTCTACATGTTCCTTTCTTAAAGAGGATAATTTAGCGAAAGATAAGAGAAAAAAGAAGACACACACAAATATACACTCTTCCCTTTCTTCTTTTTTTACTTCTCGGAAGGAGGAAAAGGAGGCAAGCAAAAATGGAAAGTAAAATAAAGTAAGAAAACAACGTGTACATTTTATAACTACCTCACTTTATTTTTTTGTGTGTTTAATACGTATATTGTATCTATATTTATTTATGTGTATATTTTAAATGTTGAGAGTTGTTGCTGTCCAAAAAAAAATACATACCCACCTAAAAATGCTATATAATTTAAGACTTTTGCGTATTATGATGTTAAACTTGGACCATGGCTATATTTATATACTTTTTTTGTATGTTTTGTTTCTTGTTCCTCTTGTTTTTCTCTTTGCTCATCTTTTATTTTGCTGTTGCTTATTATTATTCTTTTGTTGCAAAAAAAGGATAAATATATTTTATATAGTCTACAAAGTTAGATAAATAGAGAAAGAAAACAAAAAAATGGATAGGAAAAGTGAATGTACTGTTCCAGTTTTTACTGTTTATTCTCCTTTTTTTGTTCTTTTCTTGTACAGCAGCATGATGTGTATATACATTTTTTTATTTCGTGCTTTTTATTCCATCTTACTCCAAAAGAAAGAAAAAATAAGTATGTTTGTTTGAGTTTACTACCATGATGATCATGACGTTGGTTATATTGCCATATAAATAAATTTGTATCGTTTACTTCCTTTCTCTGAGAAGAAAACAGAGGGAGAGAGAAGGAGAAAAAAAATTTTGTAGAGAGGCACGTACAAAGTACTATCATGGTCGGGGAAAAAATATATGAATTGCCTTTAAAGTATTATCATCATCAAACAAAAGAAGCTACTTAACAAGACGTTTTGTTTGTCTAGGAGTCCGTACGTTCCAAGCTACATGCTTGGTTTTTACTTACAAGGTTTATGCCAACAACCAGAAAGGTAAACTTTATTAAACCAATTAAATTGTTAATTTTTTTTAGCAAGAAAACAGATGAGACTTTTTTTTAATTGGGCCCTTTCAACACGACGACACCCTTTCGCTACTTTAGTATTCCGTGTATAAAGAGGTTTATCGTTATAAAAGTGTATTTACAGAGGGAGATAGGGCTAAAAGTTTTGGGCATATAATATTTTACTGCGCCAAGAAAAAAGTAAGCAAGTATGTTTGTTTACTAGAGAGATGCGTATATACAATATTATATAGAGAGCTTGTAGACCATTAAAAAAACATATATGAGCTCTGATATATTTACCAGTTTTTCCACAGGCCAGGAAAGCATGTGACAATAAAAGGCAGCAAGAAGGAAAACACTTGAGACATCTAATTAAGCATCATTTAAAAAGTAGAGACTGAGAAAAATTAGTGTAATTAAGCTGTAATACGGGCGTCCATCTTACAACACTCTTCACTACACAACTTGACAACAAGAAGAAAGAGAGAGAGAGAAAGTGAGAACGCTTCAAGTTTTTCACTACACGCCTCTGTATATCTACACTACATTGAATTGCCCGCTATTATTGTTTTGAAAGGGATATTATTATTGTACTTAAACAAGTTTATATACATATAACAAACCAGATAGAAAAAAAAGAGTGTGTCTAATAGCAATACTAAGTGTTTTGTATATTTCAATGTGAGTGGTGGTGGTGGCACGTTCCACTCCACACACAACACCAGCAGCAGCAGCGGCAGGAGTAGCAGCAGCCAAATTAAATGAATAAAGTATAGAGGCAATACCACGCGGTGATGAAGAGTACGTGAGCCGTGTGAGCTTTTCCCTTAAATTGGACAATATACAAAATTCAAAAAAAAACAACAAACAAACAAAATTCTTTTTACTTGAGAATCTCTCTCGAGAGAGAAAAGATTTTATGAAAAAAAAAGATTAGCTGAATGCATGCAAAAAAGTGCATATCTATGAAAAAGCAACATTAACTTTAAATGCAAACAATTACTGCTCAAAGTGACTAATGAAAGTGAAAGATGTTGCAATAATATTTTTTTTGTTTTTTTGAACATTTGCATAAAGTACTAGGAAATTACTAAGCAAAAAAAGTTTGCAATGCGTGTGAACAATTCAAGAAAGAAATTTTGACAGTTATGCTTGACGAGATTCAAATGGAAGTTTACAAATAAGTGAATGTGTTTTTTCTTTTTGCACTGAGTTTATATATTTATTTTCCTGTTATGACGACAATCGTGTAACATTAGTGTTGTATTGTTAGCTGTTGTGACTGTCAACAGTGGAAATATGATAACAGTCCAATAATTTTCATTCCTGTCAAAACGACGCTTTCATTCTTGAGAGACGTGTGAATTGAATATCGAAATGCTGCTATATCCTTTTTTTCATGTGTCATGTTTTTGAAGTGGGGAAAATTGAAGAATATTTTTTGAGTCTTCCTTCCTTCTTTTAAAAAATAAATATATCTATCATGGCTTTTCAAGTAGGTCGTTTTATGCATTCAAATGGAGAAGAAAAGGGTTATTCGATCTCTTAGATAAGCATGCAGTTTACGAGGAACCATGGCTCATTGGTTGGATGACCAAGACGTAAAAAAGTAGAAATTACCACATCATTCCAAACTTGTTATTTCAGAGTCGCTTATCATGTTACCACGTTTCGGATCTGTGAATGTTCCAGAAAACATGTTCGCCTTGCAAAAAAAATTACAGAATTTTTGCCTGTATTTTACAGAAAGATGGACGGGATAGCTAATAATATGTAGAATAAATGTCTGTCTTAAAACGATCAAGGTAAACTGAGAGCATTTTCTTGTTTGTCAGTCCTCTCAATTTGATATTTGAGAGACATGCAAAATAAAAGCCGAGTATGAAAATTTTATGCAAGTTTAATGACAGAGTATCTTGTCGGTTTTGGCCCAAAAAAATAATAAGAAAAAGTATAAAAAGATTGACTAAATACATGTACATATAGTTGGGAGTAGACTAACTTTATATATATACTTAGGTATATGTATACTGTAAATTGTGTGTTTTTTATGAGATTTGGTGTATTATCTACATTTGAGTGGTTTTGATCTAGATGGATGGATGGGAATGGCATAGAATAGATCTCATTTATTTATGATGTTTCATACTTCATTGGAATTCAAAGGAGCATTCAGTTTCTCCTTTTTCCCTAATAGAATAAAAAAGAACAAGAAAACAAGTGGGAAAGAAGAGGAGTTGTAGGGAGATATTATTATCAACTACCACCAGCATAGAAATCAAAACAGCAGCACACCATCACATATTATATTGCCAATTCACGAGAGAAAATTTGTAGAAAAAAAGGAAGCAAAAAAATATATAAAGAAAGAGGTTTTTGTAGTAATTCAAGTTGACGGGTGATGCTGGTAGTGGTGGTGGTGGGTAAAGAAGAAGAAGAAGATGCATGTCGGGGAAAATGACACGTCCTTGAATTCCAATCATACTTTGTTGGTTGTATGTACTACACACATAATAGTAATAATATATACACCACAGCTTAATGTATTACTATAGAGCTGTGTGGCGTAAATCACTGAATAAGTTATGTGAATTATGTGCTTTTTCCCTGTTTTTTTATTTTTTTTATTCGAGCAAAAAAAACAAATGTGCCAAGAAAAATTTGAACCAAATATTTTTTATACGCTATACATTTTTTTGTTTACAAGCAGCATAACTCAATCCTTTTATTTCTTTGATCTAACTGAAATGGATTTGGATAATCCATCTACCAACTTTTTGACACTCTACAACAATCATGCATGCCAAAGTATTTATCTACAATTGTTTTGCTTTCTCTTTTCATAAAAAAGGGAAAAAGGAAAACATTTCAATCAAAAATACGTGAAAAATTGAAAAGTGTAAAGTGTTGTCATAAGTGCAAAAAAAAACTGAGAGCTCTCTTTATTTTTTTTTTACCTTGATATAAATTCAAATTGTGTCAGTTCATCATTTCATCTCAATTCCTTTTTTTGAACACATCTCCCCTTTCCTCCAACCCCACTACTACCATCACAACTACTATGATTACTTGATTGTACTTGTGAAAGTGTCTATCCTTTTGTTTGTCTTTCCCACTGACAATTTTATCCGACAATCCGTAGAGCTGCTCAACCATCCCTCAAAAAAATACTTGATACATGTGTCATCATGATGATCATCTTCATGATCGTCATCAAATCATTCAAACATACATACCACCTACCTAAATACATTCCATGAACTCTGTGTATCTTTTACGCCTTGCTGCACAAATTTCAGAACTCCATCACATCACCTTCCTCTTCCCGATGAACGGTTGCACTACTTTCACTGATGATAATATCTACATATTCTTCTTTTCTCATCTCTGTGTAGAGAGTGAGTTGTTGCGAGTTTTTTATATATATTTTTTTATATGCACAATTCTACATTTTATTTTCATAACCTTTTTTGCCCTTCTTCTTCCTTTTCCCATTCAAATTCCTCAGCAACACCGCCACCGCCACCCCTCCCCCATTCAAAAATGAAATGGGAAAAACTTTTATTTTTATTTTTGCTCAAGGCGATCAAAAGTCATGCACATCCTTTCTCGCCCCTTCCAAACCCTTTTAAAACAAGCAATAAAATCAAACTTGGGAAAGTTTGAAGAAGAGAGATTTCACAGGAAATTGCTTGCATTATATTTTCCATTTTGTAGGTACGCAATAAGTGAAGCACCATACAACTGCCATATACACACTTAAGTAGTTTAAAAGGGTGACATGTATGAAAAGTGCAGATTACACCAACTTTGAACGTACTTACAACAAAACTACTACAACTACTACTACCACTCGTTATTCTATACATCCACATGTTATACCCATTTTTTGGAAGGTACCACGGAAGGAAATGTATGGATATATATATTTTTTGTAGCAAGTTACGTATTTACACAAATTGACTACTATACCACATGTATATTATGTTTTTATTTGAAAATAAAGTGAAACTTGTTCTTTGGACGGGAGAAAGTGTATAAAAAATAGAAAAAAAAGTTGGTGAAACATTTGAAGATTTAATAGTGCTGGATTGATATTCATGTTAAACTTTTTCCCCTTTTTTCCCGATTTCATTTTTATGACTTGATTCTTGAGAAGAGGGAATTTGACATTTTCAAAGATGCATGTATACCTATTATCCCACTACATATATATATACATAGGTACAAAATGTCTTTTGTTAGCAATCCCATCATGATGAATAGAAATGTACAAGGACGACATTGAAAATGGTACCTGTGTTGCCACATTTTTGTATATACAGAGCAGCAACCAAAGAGTATGCAAGAGTAGCAAGCAGAATGTCTAGAATGATAGGATGAAGAAAATGAATGACAAGTGAAAGTAGAATTTCATTTTCTGGTTTAATGCCATCAATTTTTCACGTGGGTGAAATAACGTCAAATGGAAATGCAACAGAGGGAGTATGGAAGTAAATAGAAAGAGAGCGACTGTCAAAAATGTGTCCCTATTCACGTATCTGCTCTTTACGATGATGATGATGATGATGAGAATGATGCCTTCACACCAAAGAATCCTTGTAAATATACATATATCGCCACACACTTTAGTTGGTCTGGAGGAGACATACGCATCGCATCACAAACAAACACAGAGGATGCCAAAAAAAAGTAAGTATATAGGTAATAAAAAGCAAAAAGGGAAATGTAGAGAGAAGTAGAAGCAGTGGTAGTAGAAGAAGAGCGCAGTGGGAGTATTGAATATGTAAATGGGAAAGTGCAAACAGCCGTCATCCATCTCTCAGTCCTTTTGTGTGCCTGCCTTCTCCTCTATTTTCTTTTTTCTACTTGTCTCGTCTTCTTTTTTTCAGGATTCTTGACTTGACTTGTCTCAATATAGGTATGTTTATACTTATGTAGCTAGATATATAAATTTTACATATAATACTTAATAGAAGCAATGGTATGGGCATGCACATTGAAAAGGATTATACAAATATCCAACGCCACCAATATACCTTTTTTATTAACATTTTTCAAAGCCACTTCACATTAAATCATTCAAGTTCACTGCTTTAATACTCTATTAATGACCTAACAAAGGATGTGCTTTTTGAAAGGATTGAAAAAACCATAAATAGATTTTTTTTACATAATATTTGTATATTTTTTATGTCGACAAGTCCTTTTTAAAACTTGCCATAACTTTATAACGAGGGAATGTATAAAAGCGGTGAAATGAATAACAAATAACCATGCCATTATCAACCTCATCATCATCATCATGTCTAGTAATCATGTTAACTATGCTACATGATTTTGCAAAAAGACGTCTAACCCCGCAACCATCATCATTGTCTTTTTTTCATGATGTGTGTATACCTACAGGGTAGGTAACCTACCTTCCTTGCATATATAAAAACATATAATATTTTTGTACTTGAAATAAAGTTGAAGTTTATTTTATCCTTTGTTGTTGTTGTCTGTATTTTACTTTTCTCTCCAGAAACTGTCGTATTTCTTCTCCAGCCCCCTGCAAACTCCCATGTTTTCTCTTTTTTACGACTGGCTTCATTTAATAAAAAAATATTGTGCAGTAAAACTCAAGGAGCAGCAGGAGCTATCTATACACAACAAGATTAGTCAACCTATAAGATAGAATATTCATGAGAATGTCCCTCACCTTTTCTCTACATTTTCTTATATGCATACATGTGGGTATATATCCATGTAATAATAGTAGAGGGCACGCACAAAAACAAGATATCGTCGTCAGTGGACCAACAAACAAAGTGCTACAAATTGCTGTTGTATGTATGGTTATATATGTGTCTATCTACAATACATGCTTATTCTAGATACGTATGTTCACGTGAAGCAAAAGAGAGAGCTATAAAAAATTGACAATATAAAATCATCATCATGCTCATCGACGGACATTTCCTCTTATATTTTTTTTCAATGGGAGAAAGTAGCTGTCCATACCATCGTAAGTAAAGCAAGTGGTGAACATATACATAGTTATATAGGCATAGGTGTATCAACAGCAGTGGATTTGCTGTTGTTACTGTTGTTGTTGTTGTTGAAGAGGAAGAGAGTTTATGTGCCGACAGTAAACATAAAATTTTGTGCTACTACCGTCGTCAGCGCATTGTCGTCAAAGTACTCATTCTAGTACACTTGAAGTCCATGCATATGCATGAACATGACATGGCATCTCAAGACACAATTTTAGTACATCAACGTGATCATCATCATGATCATCATTCAGCAAGATGGCAACATGAACATGAAAAGAGAGAAAGACATGGGAATGTGATTGTCATGATGATGATTATGGACAGATAGGAGAGTGGGCATTAACTCCCTATTATTTCATATTATGATGATCATGATAACAACAACAATGGCAAGAAGTTTTGTGTGCCATTTTCCAGTTGTTGTTGTTATTATTTATTATTATTTGGTTGCTTGTATGACAGAGTAAAAACGTTTATACAAGCTGAAAAGGTTGTATGGTTCACAAACAATGAATATTTAATGAACTACCTGCCTATTGTCCAAAATATTTATACATTTTTTAAGGTACAGTTATTTGCATAAAACCTATTTCCTTCCGACACATGTCATTCCATGAAGTATTTTTTTATATCTGGTTGTTGTGATGATAAAAAAAAGAATGCAAGTGGAGATAAACATTTTTTTGTGTACTGTCATGTTATGTTAATAGGCATAAAAGGGACATGTCCATAATCCATGAGGTTAAATTATTATCGCTCGCTGTAATGTCCTGTTGTTGTCCATTTTTTATTTAATGTCAGTAGTTCAGTTTGCTTATCTGCGTGGGTGAGTAGCATGGCCAAACATTTTCCATCAAAATCAAATATAGTTTCCGTAAATGATTTCCAGTAAAATTATGTCACATTATGCAGCGCCATGATTTTTGTAGAGGAAATGGTAGCAAACATGAGAATGAACGCAGTAAAAACAACAAAGAAATGTAGTGAAAATGACAAGCAAGCGAGTAAGAAGCAAACCTCCCCCGCGTTCTTATTCTTATTCCAAAGCAGACATGAAGAGTTATGACGAAAAGTAATAAAATTAAAACCCTTTTTTGTTTTTATTTTGCCCTTGTCCTCTCTCCTTTCCTCTTTCCCTCATCTTCAAATTGTCATAATACTTTAATCTTGCGAACGTACAACTTGCGAGAAAGACGAACACACAGCCACACTACATCTCCACGAATGGCAAAGAGCAAGTCGTCAGTTTACTCCATTCCTTTTGTACATTTAATAAAACAAACAAACAGATAATCCCACACAGAGTATTATTCTTCAGAGTCCTTTGTACATACATGCATGTGTCACTGATGAAGAGAGGAGGAGGCGGAGGATGAGGCATAAAAAAAATGTATGGTTACGACATGAAAATAAAAAAAATACAACTACACGACAATAAGGTTTATTGCATACCATAATCATATTTCTATTTCACTCATCTTTCTTCATATAATAATAATAATAATACTTCACATGGATGGAAAACGAGGGGAATAAGAGGATGCTAACTTTAATTTTGAACAAGGTCATATGACTCCAGAGTCTAGTACACTTTTTCTTTTTAGATTGAGTCTCTTGTCCGAAATCGCAATGTTGTACAAAAACACGACGTATTATCATCTTTATTTTTCTTTGCTTTCTTTTTTTTGATAAAAAAGAAATATTTGTCATATTTTTCTTCTTTTTTATTTTTGCATGCTCCCAACCAGCTTTTTCAAGTTGACGGGAAAAAGAGATCCCATCCATTTTTTCTCAACTGTGAATTTTATCTTCTTTTTTTTGCTGTGTGCACTTTTGTGTAACAAACGGAAGTGAAAGCCGCTTTTACAGTTTATATGTATTTTATACGTATATATCTCTTCACTGTGCATACACAAGTATTATACATATAAATACAGTACCACTTATTATGTCAAGTCTTTTAGCTAAATTATTTCCTCCCCCCCCCCCCCCAAACGACAGCAACAAAGATTCAACTTCATTTTGTAGCATTCTATTTTCCTTTCAGACTTTAGTCAGTCTCATCATTGTTTATTTTTCTTGGCAGGATTTTTGCATCAGAGTTGAGCGAAATGATGGAAAATACAAGAGCGAGAGACGTGAGTAGGCAGATACACATGTAATTTTTTTTTGTATATTTCTTTTGGCCAACCGTAAAAGAACACAATGATAGTTATGCACATGTAATCATAACAATAACACATAGGCAATATCAACTTTACTATGCATAATACAAACTAGCCATTTCTATGCTCATTCTCATAATCCTTTACTATTATTCAGTTTTTTTCTTCTTCTTCAAAGGATGTGAGTAAGTGGAGATACAAAAAAAATGCAAAAATTTGGGGGGAGGGGGGGGGGTTTAAAAAAATATACATCGCCAAATAAAGCAAAATACCTACACAAGTTTACTAGCGGCAGCAATGATAGTAAAAACGTATATTATGCAGTTCCTTTTTTTATTTCAAAATGGAATAAAAAATGGAAAGGAAGGAAAAGAGTGGGATAACTATATCTTGTATTTTTATATATTATTCTATTTTTAGTATTTTCTATCACATCATCATAATATCCAAAGTAATATATCTATCATCTAAAACGTAAAACGTAGGTATAGCCAATATATATTTTTCTATGCTGCTGGGCGACTACGATGAAGACGATGTTGCTTTCATCAGATTTCTATTTGAAATGTGTACATATTGAATTGCAGCTGTCAAAAGGGTGTTCTAAAACCGTCAATTTTCACTTTAGAAAGGAAAAGAGTTTGAAATAAATATATATGCTTGTCAGAAGAAAATATATGCCTATAAAATTTAGCGACTCTGCCAGTCTGTGACTTTTTTGAGATGAAAAATAAATTGTAGCTCGTTTTGTCCAGCAAATATTTTCATCATCTAAAAAACCATGCCTCTCTTTTTTCCATGTCTCTCTCCCTCTCTCTTTCTCAAGCAATGTCAATTTTTATGTGTACACTTTCCATTAACCAGTTACCTTTTTATAAAAATACAAATATATATAGAAAAGTACGTAGTAGGAGACGACACAATACAAAACAATCTCAAAAGTTAAAGTAGGCAGACAGAGAAAGGATTAAGGAAGGAAGTAAAAACGAGGGGTTTCGTTCCAGTCTCCAGAGAGGCTTAGCTTAACCCACACACAGAAAGAAAGCAACCATACCAAGGACGGTTGTTGTAAAAAATGAAACTTTTCATTTATTTTTTTTCTTCTTCTTTACTGCTGCAAAGCCTAATATTTTTTTAGCCAAGACGTCGTCATCGTAGTCGTCGTCCTTGTACTTGTAGTACTACCACCAACACTACTGCTACCCCTACAACACAATGTCGGGTATAACTTATTTGTTAGAAAATTGGAAAATAAATTTTTCCCTCCTTTGTGACCTTTAACTTATGATCTAACTTTTTCTTCTTCTCCTCCTTTTGGTTAGGTGACTGCAAAGAGGAGAAGCAGCAGCAGTAAAAGTAACGGTGAATGCGTGTATGATGCAGTGAAGCAGTCTGCTAGTCTGTTATTTTTTTCCTTTAAAAAAAGCCATCTCCTTTAATAATCCTATCGGCATTGTGAAATATGTTTTAGTTACCTCACTGAAAAGAAAAATAAAGTTGGAATACAACATCAAGTTATATATTTTTTTGCTGCAATATGTTTTTTATGTTTACCTTACTTGTCGGAAGAAGAAGAAGAGAAAAAAGTATGTTATTTATATATGTGTGTGTTATATATACACTTATATATACATAAATTATACTCCAAGTATATTGGTTGCTGCAGTAACAGATGAACAAGAAGGACAGAAGGAGGAGCTCTCTCTCCAGTAATCACACATGTGGGCTCAAAAAAATAATACAAAAATTCATCACATTGTCATATAGTCAGAGAGCCAACAGGATGATGATGATCATCATCAAGGCATCTCCTGCTGATAGTTTCATGGTTCTTGACAAATAAAAATGAGTAAAGTATGCTACATATTTTATATTTTATTTTTACCAAAAGCAATGGGATTTATTGTGGGTAATGTGGAGTAATAAAAACAGGAAGGGTTTTTAATTGCAATTTTTATTATCATTATTTTTCCTCCTACTATAACTCCATATATTTCACAATATGTACTATACTTTTTATTCCATAAAATCCATCCAAAATTCTAAAGAGTGTATAATATACATACTTAAACCGAGATCCTCTTCTCCAGAAGAAAAAAAATATAAAGAGTAGATAAATCGGTAAAAGTAACTTTATGTTGAAAAATGGCGAGTTAACTTAAGAGTCATAAAAAAAGTAGAGAGAGAAAAAACGAGGAATAATATGATCCAAATTCCTTTTTAAAAAAGTCCCATACATTCTTTACGAGAAAGTCCAACAAACTTTATGTAATTTAAGAAAAGAAGATGTAAGAAAATGGACGGAAAATTTTGTGAATGAAAGTCTTTGAATGATTCCCTCTCTCTTTTCCTGGTGGTATAACAATAGACATTGGAACGATAAGTTGTAAGTTGAGTAAAAAAAGATAGTTACTTGTGCAGGAGCACAAGAGCAGGAGGAGTACAAGAGGTTTGGTCAATACACCAAAAAGTGTATACCTACAAACGACCATGTTTTACTATTGCTAGTAAAATTGAGAGGCAAAAGGGGGGGAGAGTAGGGGAGAGGGGAAGAAGAAGTGTACACACTCATATTTCATTTTGTATCTTGATTTCAGATAGCAACTTACATAGATCCATACAACGTAGCATTACATGGCTCATCGACCTTTAGCTACTATTTTGCTCCAACTCTCAAAGAGAAAAGGCTACTAGTCTATTGCAGCTAAGTAATAAATGACTTTACTGTTTGTAGGCTTTGTAGCATGTAGGATAACTGCTTTATAGTGAAAGAATGGTATATAGTGAGGGGAACTTCATAACCTGGCCTACATGCTCTCTCTCTCTCTCTCTCTCTCTCTTTGGTTGAATACCATGTCCTGTATGTTTCCTGTACCGAAAGATATGTGCGTAGAAAGATGAATAGACTATGAAAGAAGGAGACAGTATCAGCAAACAAGATATACCGGAGAGAGAGAAAAGGAGAATAAGAAGAGCTGAGAGAGTGGTAATATTGGAATGAAATGGGTGTAGTTTTTTATCTTGAGAAATGACAACAATTTCGTGTCTTGCTGGCAGAGCGCGTAATTTTTCAAAATTTGAAATATGCTGGCACTTTTGTAATTGATGAAGGGCAAGATGAATGTCCTTGTTGGTTCATTCATAGTTGGGCCGTGTCAGGGAAATGATAAAGGTTTTTCCGTTCACTCACACTATCTCTCTTTCTCCCTTGTATACTCCCACACATAAAGTAGTAGCATGCCAAATAATAATGCCCAAAAATACACACAGACACAGAGAATCAGTGAGGCAGTTGTAGAAATTTGAAAAGTTGCCCCCAACTTTTCATCATCTCCTTTTACCACCGTATATCATATATAAACAGCAGCAAACACACACAGATACCCAGCAAGACAAAAAAAATGTTTTACTTGCACACCGTCGTCCTCGTTGCCCTTCCACATCTCTGACTAGACATGGAGCACATTGTTATGCTATTGAATAAATATTCCTTTTTTTCCTTTGCACTAAATTCATAATCTAAACTTGTCCTTTTTTTACATGTTTTCTTCTTTTCTCTTGAAAGAGAAAAAAAGAATATAAATGCAAAAGGGGTACATGATCGGTCATATATAAATGTGTCAACCAGTTTGTAGGTGAGCAATGAACAAGGAAAACATTTTGTAAGATTTTGAATAATGAAACTGTTATACTTTCTCTCTATTTTTTTGGCCAAAAGAAAAATATACACAAGATGAGCTGTGTGCACACACAGGAAAAAGCAAACTTCCTCTCTATGAAAAAAAAACTCATCATGATCATGATCATCATCACAGAAAAAAGGGGCTGTGAATATGTCAAAGAAAAATATTGTACGGATAAAAAGTGGTCTGGGACTTTTTCTTCTTCTTTCCTATTGCCTTGTATATCACATGGTCTTTGAAAGAAAAATAACAATATGCCAGCCGTTTTCCCACACAAATGAAATCTGAATTTTTTTCTAGTTGCTATTGCTGCTGTTAAAATAGAAAAAACCCAGACATGTACACGCACACACACACACACACACCTTACACACATACACGTGCGGATGTGCTGGAAAGGCAAAAGAGATAAAAATATGTACTCTTTCTTTTCTTTCTTCTTCCGGGTCCTCTTTGAGATATTCTGGAGGAGAGCGAATATTTATACAGAAAAAAAAGTTGAAAATTGCTGACTAAAGCATACGAAAAACTTTGCTTTTTACGTTTTAAATACACACTACTTTATAAAGCCACCAACAACACACTATACAGCACTCCTCATTTTATCCTATCCATTTTACACGAAGAAGAAAAAAACTTTCATTTTTCCTTGAGCTTTTTCTTCATTTTTCCCATGCCTTTTTTCTGTACCCATTTGAGTAGTAAAGGAGCAAGGTGGAAAATAAAAATGAGTATAAAAAAAGCTTGTAATTTCAGAGTGGCTTGTGTGTGTAAAAAAATGGGCTGTGTGTGCGTGCTCACGCATTTCTTTATTTGCATATTTTTTTAGTGTGAATATCTTTCTTTTTTTAAATAACAAAAAAGAATAAAAAGAGAAGAGGGTCTAAAATAACGTCTGTATATTACAGACCACTTGAAAATATATGAAAGATATATGATCTGAATAGAAAGAGAAAATAAACTTGTAGCTGAGTGTATATAGTGTGCAGTTATTATGACTATTATTATAATAATTCCAGCACTCCACCTTCCTTTTTTAACTATTTTTTTCACTCTTCATTTCCTTTTTACTATTTTTTCCAAGAATTGAGACGTGCTTCGCATTTTTTATTTTTATGTAGCACTATACAAAAAAAGGTGCACATATGTTTAGCAGTATACGTTTTTTTACTTTTTTACTTGAACAAGCAAACAAACAAAAAAACATGTTAATTAGACAAAATTTTCCGCCAGTTTTCAAAGTGGACCGGTAGTCTGAAATGTGTGTGCTTTTGATATTTGAAACAACAAAAGGATCCCTCTCCACGCGCCTTCTTTTACACTCATACACACGCCGACATGTACAATATACCTACAATGTACTTGGCTACATAGCAAAAAATATAACTACGCATGCATACTTTTCTCTACTCACTCATGAAAATATCCGTTTCCTCTTTACTGCGAAATAAGGATGCTTGTAATAAAAAATGAGTAAAGTAAATTGTGTTTCTACAATTGTGACTCAACTGTATCCGTAGTAATTTTTCAGCATCATTCTTGCATCGCTATTCTCAGTCATTATCCAGGAACATACCGTATTTCGCCCTAAATATCGCCCGGGCCATATTTGCAAACTCTGAACCCATTCACCCTATCCCCGTAATGTTAAATGCCTATCCTCGTTATGTAAAAGAGGGGCTCGATTTTTAGAGAGGGGCTATGTTTAGAGAGAATACGGTATATATTTAGTATGGGCTATAGAAGAAGCAGATGAAAAATTGGAATGAAATGTACAAAGTGAACAGAGTATCGATGGAATGTTGCAAACAAAGAATAAAAACAAATAATTTTTTTCTTTTCTTCTCACTATTATTATTATTATTGTTACCATCTCCATTATTATTACTATCATGGCTATTTGCAAGGAAGAAAATAAGTGTCAAAAGCGAATATTTATACCAAAAAGCACTACATTTCCCTTTAATTGCGCGTAGAGTCTAACAAGACAAAAAGATACATAAATCTTGATATCTATCAGCCAACTTATACCACAAAAGTAGGAGTATTACCAAAATGAGATGAACACATAATATTTTTAACCAATAGACTCCCTTTTCAAATCTATCATTGGAGCAACATGCATGCACTTTGCGCACTGATCATCATGGTCATGATAATGATGTAAAAGCTGGTGCATAGCAGACTTCCGTTTCTCTTTTTTCTATATATCCACATAAAACCATAATATTATTATGACGGAATATATTTATGTAGCAAGACAAGTTGTAGTAATAATGTGTGTAATGCAATTAGGAATTATAGGTTCTTGTGTGCGAAAAGGGTGGTGGTGGACATAGGCAACTGCTGTAGTAAATATATTGAGGCAAGGAGAGAAGAATTATCATCATCCCAGTTTATGGGAGTAAAAAAGATAACTTATTATTATTTGTTTACTAATCCCATCATTGCTGTTCCAATGAAAAGTTACGGCCATTATTCCCATCATCATCATTTTCCTCACTTTTGCTTCACGAAGCATGCATCCAAAATTGTGTGTATTATTGTTGTAGTAACAAAACTACGAGTTAAAAAAGATGTGTGTTTTTGTGAGTTGAGTGAGTGAGCTAATCCGCAAAACTTGTAAAGATTTCCTATTTCCTGCTCTTGTTATGTTATCTTATGTGAAGCAATCATGTTAAGAGTAACTGTCAATTACAAAGATTGTTGTGACAGTGAGGATTACGAACTAATCAATTTTGTTAAATAAAAAGAGTTGATCTGTACTGAAAAAAAATATTTCCGTTAAAATATATTTTTATTAAGAAAAAAGAATAAAATAAAAGGGAAGTAAAGTGGAAGTAAAAAATAAAAAGAGAGAGAGAGAGGCAAAGTAAACAACAAGAATTGTTTTTCTCGTGTCATGTTGCTAAAAAAAGAGGAAATCCTTCAAATAATTAATTGTCGTTTTTGGAGAAGAAATTAATTAACAAAAAAAAGGAAATGTTTAAGTGAATTCAGAGGAAATGTTTTGGTAGACTAGTATGTAATTTTCCGTGATTCCACAATATAAACTGGAGGAGCAAAGAGAGAGAAAGAGGGGGCAGGGGGAGGGGTACTACATAGAAATAAACAATAAACTAACAAGATTTTCCTTTGTAGTTTGCAAAGTTGTTGATGATAATAATAATGATGAAATGGGTTTTAATTACTCGCCATTGTCATCAATGAGTTATTCATCAACGGAATGAGGCGAGTGATGTGATAATAATATTAGAAAAATAGGGAACGACCTTTTTTA